>NW_019091360.1:4356933-4374558 GCF_001949145.1 Acanthaster planci
CTTGAATAAGTGGACTGTACCCTACAATGTACATGTACTGTACATGTACATGTACATGTACACGTACGTCAGACATCACAGACGCGCATCGAGTTCCAAAAAGTGATAGCGCCCTCACGCGATTAACAGTAGTTCTGTGGCGCATTCTATCTTACCAATGGAGATCGACGATGCATCCACACAAGGTAAGAAGCTTTTTGAGGCTTTCAGATGTGTGATGAAAATATTTTAATACCTTGTATTAACTGATGTTAAATTTATTATTTGCATTAGTACTTTCCCCTCGTCTCATATTCGTTTCAATTTTTTTCTCGGTCTGACAGTCCCGAAGTTGTTTGGAAACCCCTATATAGTTTATAATGGAATGAACCAAGATGAATAACTACATGAATTAGTATATCATCTAAATGCAATGTACATGTAGGTGCAGTTCAGTGTGTGGGTGTTCAAGCCACTTCCGGATGTGTTAAAGACGCGTGAGTGATATCTAGGTCACACTGGTGGTGCAGCTGGAGTGTATGTAAACATTTTTTATCTATTTTTAAACGGAATTTCTGGATGCTGTGTGACCAGCCATCATGTCTTCTACTACAGCCACTGATGGCACGATACAGACACTTAAGATTGTGGTTGTTGGCGGCGGCGGTGTCGGCAAAAGTGCCATCACTATACAGTTTATTCAGGTAGACGGACATGGATGAATTGGATGAACTCGTAGGCCTATGCATATACATGTACATGTATGGCCACCTAGAGTGTGTGGGTTGGACTGAGAGTTTAGAAATAGGTCATTGGCAATTTTAGGCCTTTATCATGTACACCCCCGTGTAGACTTACATTGACATGTTGCCTGAATGTGTGATTTTCCACGATTGTGATTAATGACTCGGAAGTAAAAGTAGATTTGAAATTAATTTTGGTATTTAGCACACCCCACGTAAATGTAGGTTAACCCCAATGAGATAGGAACATCTTAGCTCTACTAATTGGAACGTTAGTATTCCTCTTTTTCAAATTGGACGGGATCATCACACTTATGCTCCACGCCTGTACATGATATAGTAAGGTTGAAACGGTTCTCAAAAATTCCACCAAAATTACCTCGATCACCACCCACTACTTGCTTCCGTAAATGCCAACATCAAATGGTTGGGGCTTCAATTACTCTATGCATAAAATAATTTCCACTGCTATTCATCATTTCATGGGTGAGTCCAACAAGGAACAAGGTTCTAAGCTCCACAAGCTATGGCAGTTGAAGAAAATAAAAGCGCTTTAGTTAGTAGTATGCAAGGTCAGACACATTCAACATGTGGATTAGCCCTAACAGTCCTCAATCCTCCAACAGGTGAAGGATTGAGGATTGTTAGGGCTAATTTAGCCTTTTATTTAGTGGGAAATGATCTTCACAAATTTTGCCAAATGTGTGAAAGGACACATGTAAGACTAGCTACATGTACATGGAGTGGAATTGGAAACAATGAAGAGAATGTGCACAGCAGAATTATTGAACAAATGCTCCCTTGAAAATGAAATATTGGTAGGCATGAAAGCATGGTAGGCATGAAAGCATGGTATGCATGTACTTAGTGCAGTGTGTCTCTTAAGGTTGCAAATTGTAAGGTAGGCCTACATCAATGATTTTTTTGGAGCTTTTTCAAAGGAATGGTATTTTGTTTTGATCCCTTTCAATGGTGGTGGTGGGGGAGGGGAGCTATCGCACTGTCTTCAGCGCTATCCTTAACCATACTTACATTGAATTACTTTGAATGCAGTATGTCCAACCTACATGCAGCCGTCAGCATCAGTTCCAATAATAGTTGGCACATTTGGAATGGACTGTGTAGATAATTGAACGATTTTTCACTTATTGCCTGTTGTGTATTGTCACTATTGTACTGGACTTACAGACAATGTGCCTAACATCGGGACGGATGCTGTGGATTGCATACAGGTACATGTACATGTCTCGTACACTCAAGATATTGAACATGGATTGACACTGTTTGTCCATTCTGTTCTTCCTCTAGTCCTGTTTTGTACAGGAGTATGACCCAACCATTGAGGATTCCTACACCAAACAGTGCGTCATTGACAATGTAGTAGCTAAGCTTGACAGTAAGTGTTGCCGTAGTAATTATCATTTGTATTTATTTGAATTGAAACTGAACTTCAACATGTTAGAGGGCTAAGGAGCAATTGAATACCTCATTAATTAAAAGAAAGGCCCAACTCCACCGTTTTGGCCAGTGAGAGTTAATTGATTTCCTTTGCAACTCCTTCCGAAAAATATTCCTTTTTTTTCTTTTGAACTCAAAAAAGGTTATGTTGGAGTTGGGCCCTTTGTTCAATTAGGTATTCAATTACAGGTACAGTACCAATCATTTCCTTGAATGCAATGGTGCTACCCAATGGAGGTAATTCTTGATATTCCTCTACCTACCTTAAAAGCTTTGATGTGTCTTGGGATACTTCCAAGCAAACGGTCACTTCGTATTGCGTTATTGATTTACAGCTCTCGTATGGTTCACACATATTTGACCAATTTTGAACTGCAGCATTGCACTTGTACATGTACATGTGTATATTAAAAATGTAACATTGGTTACCATTTGAAATGTAGGATTGGAACAAATTCGTTTATAATAAAACCTTGTGAAAATTTTGTAACCTCTAAAATGACAATGACAAAAGTCATATTTCATAAATGTGATGAATCAAGGTTGGAAATTTTATTTTCATAGAAATTCAGAAGTAGTTGTACTATTTATTTCTCCATAGATATTAAGTGTAAAATATTATACTTTTGACATGTTTAAATAGCATGTTTATCTCTACATGTAAGTAATGCCTGGGACTAACCCTTACTTTTACTCATATCGCCGCTAATTTGATTTAATCCCACAAATGAGACTGAAAGACATATTTCTACTTCATGTTTTCGTACACTATCATCATCATTTTGTCTCGTTTTGTTGGATGTACATGTATTTCATGATATACATGTAGACCTTATGTGCAGGGCCAAAGTTATGTGATGGTCTGTTGGTCAAAAGTGTCTATGGTAACTAACTTTTTGTCCAGAAGTATTGATTTTGTATGATAATCCTGTTCGGATTAAGTCTTCATCTGGGAGTTTTTGATCGTTCAAAACGCAAACACTGGGCAGTAATTTTCTTTGTTCATGTACTATTTTCTGTAGCTTGATTTTAAAGACATACATAGTGTCAACATGTATCTGTCCAAACATTTGATTTATAATTAAACCCATTTTGGAATTTTGAGTCTACGAGATCAAGGAAACATACTTTATAATCCAATCAATATCTTTTTATTAATCCTATTGTTATATTTCAAAGGTGCATTTACAATAACCCTTACTCAAAAGGTTTGAATATTCCACAAAGTAACAAAGAACAGAAAGTTTTAGACAAACGTCAAAAGATTTGACTAAAATGGGCTCTAAATTCCTTCTAGAATCGTAAGGAAGAGTAAATAATACAAATTATTTTTTCAATGGAAAGCAGAATCAAATGGAGAAGTTTATAATACAAACACTTTATTTTTTTTAGTGACTGAGTCTGGAGTAATAGGTCAAAGGTTCTGATCCGCAGTGAAGTGGGCTGGACCATAAGTTTACAACTAATTCAAGAACATGAAAAGCAAGACTGAGGCCCTGTTTTGCATGAAGTACAAGTTGATATGAATCCTAGATTCGATTGGTACCTGTAACGTTTTCACATGCTGTATCCCGTGATCTTGCATGTACAAGTGCAATCCTATCAAACTCAGCATTCAAAATAAAGTTGTCAAAAATGTACACCACTGTAATTTTGCACATGGGTAATTCCAAAATTAGGGGTCCAAAAGTGTGACATTTTTGTGTCACTGTTACATATACGTCTGACCTTTGTTATTTGACATGGAAATATCACCTGAATTGACTTTAAACTATTACTGTTTGTTTTGACAGGTAATTTGCATTAATTCATCACTCTTGGAAATTGGAAAATGTGTTCTGAAAGTACAAAATATTTCAGATGCGACAGGGACACGAACCCCCCCCCAAAAAAAAAAACCAGACCCCCAATTTCTGGAATTACCCTTATGACTATGAGTGTTGAAGCAAAATTCTCCTCTCAAGGTAGACAAAAAAGTGAGTACACTGGATATAAAGTGAGACCGTTATTTGGGCGAGCCCTAAACTGATCTACGTTCTCTTTTGAGATGCAAATTATCCTGAAATAACTTACAGTGTTTCAGCAATTTGAAGAATGTGTGAGCTGTATAATTGGCTTGCCATGGGCAATAAAAAGGTCTTTGAGAGAGTGCTGTGGTTTATATTTGGAGAGTTGGATGTACATGTACATGTAACGGAAATGTATGCTAACAAATTCTATTCCTATTTCAAAAAAAAAGAGACAGTACGAATGTCAGACCATAGATATTTTCTGGCCGTGAATATTTGCCAAAAGACAAAGTGTAGAGAACTCTGTATGTTCTATATATATGTATGTAGTTGGTTTGTGGTAAGTGGGCATTGCACAACTACATGTACATGTAATAGCAAGGTTCGTCAAGCTTTCCACACCACAAACATCCAGTCATCCTCGAGAGGTAGTTTACTGTCTGAGTGGAACATTTCAATTCACTACCATGTCAGTATGGTTACATACATGTGTAGCCTTGTACTTTGTAGGTGTCAAAAGCTTTTGAACATGCATGAAAATATTTTCCTAAGATCTCTCCCAAATAAGGAATTGTTTCCTGCTGGACATACATGTACAGTACACGTACATCATAAGTTGAATGAGATGACCTCCATGTAAAATGATGTATTCAATTCTTGTACAAAATTCAGATTGACAATCATATCCCTGACACTTTGTGTTAGTCTTTGGGAATTAAAGAGACCGCGTACATGTAATGTCAAATCCTTGAAATTGCACTTTTGTGTTTCAATTGACCTTATTTTCAATTTTTGTTTTATTATATTTTGTTCTATTCTAATATGAATTTGCATATTCATGAGCAAACTTTCACGTAATGCAAGGCACTGCATGCATGTTCATACATGTATCTGACTATTGAAGATTTTCATTTCCTTTAGCAATTTATTGTTATATACATGTAGCAACAAGCCTGCAAGCAACCTTTTCTCAAAAACGTTTTCAAAGAGCAAACTTGGGATTCAAAATTTGAACCTGAAACCATGCAAAATGAACAGTATCATCCTGGATTTACATCACACTAACAGCACCCTCACTTGTCTGGAAAAACTCGGTCAATTTTGAATGTTTAAACCATTTTCACTGCATGGTCACTGAAAAAGTTTACATTGAAGAAGAGTTGGAACATGCACAAAAAGTGATTCTAAGAAAACTTGATTGCATTGATCCTTGAAGTCCCATATGAATATGTTTGTTCCCCATTCATATTGTGTATGTTTCATGTGCTTGTAGAGTACATTGCCTTGTCTTTTATGACACCAATTCGTGCATCAAATTTGTATTTTGAAAGATTGAAACTCAATGTTTCCTGTTCATGAAAGGTAGGTGCTAAAAGTAAAAGTTGATGTAGGGACAGAACAACATGGATGGCATGCATTTTACACACACTCACGTATTCTGTCCAAACACTTCTGTGTAGATGTACATGTAGGATGTCCATGTATGCTGTCTGAATATATGATACTGAATTCTGGCTCAAATTGCAGATTTGGTCTTGGGAATCGTTGAGGTCTGATTTATTGGGTGTGAATATGTTGTAAGATTGGCATAAAATTAAAGACTTTATGAAATTATCAGAAATTACACTGTAGGCCTTACTGTGAAACCATGATCACTTACAGATGTACATGTACATGAATTTGTACACTGTACCGGAGTTCATTATTGAGCCATTTTCTTTCTTTGTGAAACTCTCATTTATAAGTGTTTTAAACATTTAAAAAAAAGAGAGATAAAAACTGGACAACTTGTACAGGCCTTCCGTGGTTTGTTACAGCAAGAATTCTTTGCAAAATTATATGTAAATGTATGTGATAGAAAAATCTAATTCTATATATAAAAGTCAGTCTTCTTTTGAATGAGTATCAACTGTAATTTAAGATAATAATCAGAGTCATTGATATGCGTACTTCTTCAAGTTGATGTACATTTACTGTGTTTACAGTAGGATTTTGTGTGTCATTTAGTTCTTACACTTTGCTGTGATATTGTACATGTACAACAAGGTTTTGTGAACATCCAGCCCATGAGTAATATTACACTGTTCGCATCATTACGTCATTTTGGTGAAATCTACGATGAAGCCCTGTGTATGCAACGTTATACCAAGGATTTGCATTACACAGGACGACGTGACTGTGGATTTGTATTGTAAGTTGTCATCAGTTATGAAGGTAAATGAACTGCTGAATTGTTTTCCCTTAGGACGTTCGGTCCAGCCACATAAATCTGCAGGTTCAGTGAAAAACATGCAGCAAGTCACCTGACATACATGTACATGTACATGTACATTTATATTGCACACACAGGAAATGTTCATGTTTTGCACAGACATGCGTACATGTAGGTCTGTTATCTGTGAACTAGTTTTTGCCATCCACATTTACTATGTAATGGTGTCAGAGCAGATTGTTGCTGAGAATGTTTGAGGATATGAGTAAACAGTGTATTTAATCAAAGCTAACTCTTTACAAATTTGCATTTTTAATGTTTGTGTAAATTTGGGTGAAAAATCTGTTCTGATAGCTGTGATGGAAATTTGGTCTTGAATTTTACTTATCCTCACTGATTTCAACATGATACCAGAGGGGCCCACTCGATGCTCCCCTTTTTCCTTCAGTTCTGGATACTTTTCTCGCCCATACGTGTTAAAAGTCTGCCCCAGACCGTGCTAAGGTTTAAACTCCATTAGATCAAGTAATGAGCTTGTTAATGTGCAGCATGCACAAGCACTGTATATATCAGTGTTATGCACACGTACAGTTGAACATTGATCTGGAGAGCACTGCTAATACCAGGTCATATTTATAACAAGGACTGTGTTAGGTCCCAAGTCTTTTTTGTTTTCTTTTATTTTCCATTACTGATAATACGAGGTACGTGAAAGTATTATGACAAGGTAATTTGTGAAGTCCCAAGGGCCTTGTTACAAATGTTCGGCTGTGTAGTGTTTGACAAAAGGTTGTGTTTGCTTCAGGCTGACTTTAGTTTGGTGTTGTTTAGTCTTAATGATTCTTAGAATTTGTATGCATTGATTTCAGTTCTGGATACAGCAGGTCAAGATGAGTTTAATGCAATGAAGGAACAGTACATGAGAACTGGAGATGGATTTTTGCTGGTATTCAGCCTGACTAGTAGGACAAGGTACGTACTATACACCTGTCCGTGGGGGTGCTAGATGCCCCTATTAACCTTAACAGTCCCCAAGCCTTCATTCACCAGAAGTTTGAGGACTACTAGGGTTAACCTTTCGTCAGAATGTGGCTTGCATGTCATGGGTATCAAGCGTTGGAGACGAACAAGGGATTGGATGAGGGAGTGTGTGATTAGATGAAAGGGAAGTTTGTTCCCCCCACTCCCCCGTCGCCCATACACAGGTCTTTACAGGTACAAAACTAGAAACACCCCCATTTCCAGGAAGGGGAATCACTCTTTCCAATGGATAGGGGCAAGGCACTCAATTACTATTGAGCCTACTGAAAAACTGTCAACCGCGAAAGGAGTCAATATTTAGAAATATTCCATGAAAATGACAGTTTTTTCTTTGTCCTCCTTTCATTTTTGTTTCTATAACAGGAACAAAATGAGGAAAAGTGCTAAAGAAATGAGAAAATAGAGATAAATGGGCTGAAAATCCACCCCTTTTAACACCATTCTTGCACAGCGCCCACTTGTCCAAGATAGGTTAGCCACATTTGTATAATTTTCCACCGCCATGCTCACTGCAGATTGAGTTGTCAGATTGAGTTGTAACTGCACATTTGTACTGAGAAGTGTTTTTACATGCATGCCGAGTAACAGTCCAAAATAACCCGGCTCTTGTAGGATTACAAAAATAGAAATTCTGGTTTAGGCTGAATTCCACCAGCCTGTGAATAGATAACATGACTGTCGGTGAACACTCGTTGAATCCTTCCTTGACTCTGTTGCATGTAGAAATTACTTGTCAATGGCATTTCCGTGGTTTCTCAGAGGCTGGTTTTTTAGTTTTATTTAGTTACAACAAATGCACAAAAGCTTTACTCCAACCCATCCCAGTGATACAAATCTCTTGCTCTCTGAGGATAAGTTAATGGGTAATTCCAGAAATCAGGGGTCCATCTTTTTCGTGTCCCGTCACATCTGACATATGATTTTTGCAAGTTCAGAACACATTTTCCAATTTCCAAGAGTGATGAATTAATACAAATTATCTGCCAAACTATTGGTAGTAGTTTGAAATCAATTCCTGTAATATTTGCACATCAAATAACAAAGGTCAGATGTAACAGGGACAGAAAAAGTCACACTTTTGGACCCCTCATTTCTGGAGTTACCCTTATACATCACCTCTATTGTCTTAACTGTCATTAAGTGTCCATGAGACCATAACTACAAGCTATGCAGTCCCATGCCTCTTCTAAACTTTGACTTTGTAAATGTATTCTCAGAAAGTTGTTCAAAATAGTTACATTCAATCTAAAGGTTTCATTTTGGAGGAAAAACATTGCACCTGTGAAATCATTTCCATGAAGGAAACGAGTCACTATTACCATTTCATAAACAGGAAAATCTCCACATGTAATAAAAACTTCAGAGCAAAAAGTGACTGGAAATTGATGAATTAATGGAAGCAGAGACTGAAGAACCGCATTGTATGAACATACGTGTACATGTATTCTGATGTGTTTTCTTATGATGTTTGTTGTCATTGCTTTCCCAAACAGTTTTGAGGAAATTGTCAGGTTTCATCGGCAAATACTCAGAGTAAAAGATCGAGACGAGTACCCAATGATCCTGGTTGCTAACAAGGCAGACTTAATTAACCAACGAGTTGTAAGCAGATTTATGGTTTGTTTTTATACTTGGTATGAGCCAGTTATTTGCCTCACTATTGTGTTTTGATAGTTGAACTTAAAAGGATACATGTACATAGCATGTACTATCAAGAAACAAATAGTACATTCCCATAACATTTCACCCATGCATTCTGTATTGTGATTGGTCAAGAGCCACTTACATGGCATTCACTAATTTAGCTATACCCTTAGCAACCAAAGTACATTACCCATAGCAACAAAAGAACTATATGCATGACTGCCAGTATTGTGTGCAAATATATACTGGTTCAAACATTTTGTGAAGAGCTTGTTTGGAATAGTACTGGTACATGTGCATGTAAATTACCAATAAATTTCCTATTTAAATAGGCGAGCTTTTATATGAAGTTAGATCAAAGTAATCCGTCTTGGCTTAAATCAAGCAGAATCTGTGGGGGAGGTGTTATGAAACAAATATGGACTGGCTTCTTGTTATAGCGCAGTAAAACTCACCTCCTTCAGTGATAAACGGAGCATTCTATTTTCCTTCAGCTTTGCCCCAGAGAATAAAGAATTCTGTATTGATTATCTTGGGAGGCCAGTTTTACTACCACTTCAAGCAGTTGATATTTGTATAATATGACACCTGTGATATGCTACCTTGACTTGAAGACTGGTGTACAACTACCGTACACATTTGTGAATCATGAGCAAAAAGCCACACAGAGTATTTGTTTGCTTGGAATACGGGCGATTCACAATAGTGCGCCTCCAAGAGTTTGAAACGCGTTGGCCAATCACAATGGGCAAAATTTGTCGACCCTTTCCCAATGCACGTTGGGTCGACAGATTTCGCATTGCAAACTCTTGGAGGCGCACTATTGTGAAATGACCCAAATGTGTTCTCTGAGGATTCTAACAATGGCTAGTTGAGTGTGAAGCTTATGAATTCATTTAATTCCAACAGCTGTTTATTTCCTGGATGAAAAGTCTGCTGCATACTGATTGACTGTCATTCAGCAGTGGCAGAATTGAGTTTCATTCAATCAGTATTTAATCCTACAAAGTTTTGTGCAGTTCTGTTGCTTTTTTGTGTTTTCCATGAAGGTGTGTGGGGAAGAAGCCCAAGAGCTTGGCAAACAGTTAAAAGTCGATGTCATTGAAGCAAGTGCCAAGACTAGGATGAATGTAGATCAAGCATTTCATCAACTTGTTAGAACAATAAGGTGAGAAGATTGGCCTATAGAGGCTTTGAATGGTAGCCATCTTGCAGGGCAGTTCTTTAGTTCCACTGGTAAACCTCCCATGTGCATACTCTGTGGCACCAAAGCACTGGTCTACAAGATGGCAGCCATGCAAACCCTATATTAAGGACTGATAAAAGGCTGGTTTGGAAACAGGTTGTGGATTTGAATCTTGTGCGGAGATGCTTTCTCTAGGGCACTCTTCCTGACCCTCTTGATGTAGCGTTCATCTGCCATTTGTTATAGTCACACTTTGCGCAGTATGCAGGTTGTAGGCAAACCTTCAGAGGTTCAGTGAAGGACACAAAAATTATGAGAAAGACGTAGTCTTGGTCCAAGACTGGATATGTATTGCTTTTGTCTCCGTTCACGGCACAGGTGATATGCGCTGACCAGTGCAGCCGATTAGCACCAATCCATAAGAGAACTGTACTGAAATCCAGTCTTAGGGAATCTTACCTGAAAAATTCTGACCAGATTCCAATTATCAAGAATAATAACAGCTGTGTATCACATGGTGATTGGAGTAAGTACCCAGATGTACATACTGTACGGTGTGTTACTGCTCCGTGTATTCATTCAATTAACTGTCATTTCATTAAGGCATTAGTTGACTTGTAACCCCTGAATAAACAAAATCCCTAAGCAAAGTCCTTATGACTGGCACACTGGATGAGCGTAGTTTTATAGCCTGATGGCCCCTGCTATTAGCATGCCTTGCATTGTGTATAGCACTTCCTGAAGGCAGGAAGCTCTTGATCTGTCTTTTGATGTCGTGTGATGTGTTTACAGTTAGTTTGCTTCTGTGTTATGGGGATTTGTTTGCCTGTTTTGTGGTCTGGGAAATGTTTGATTTCTCCTGTATCGCATCGCGTTTTGTGACGCAATATCGACCAAATGCTATGCACATGTACTTTCTAAAATAAATCGCATATTGTGATGCAAAATGCACAGGGCTTCATGATGTAATGTGCTTGATTGACACATATAGCAGGGCACATTATCCTTTGAAATACACATATGTGGAAATTGAATCTGCTGACCTCATTGGTTCCCACACAAATTGTGTTCACTCGAGATAGCCAGAGCAGGAATTAGTAATGTTCATGCATTTCACAGGAGCAGAGTGGCTACTGGCATGGGCTCCAGACATATACTGTACATGTACATGACGGAACACGCAGTCATCGTTTCATGTCTCACCGTCGGACATTGTGTTAAATTGACTTCTGAACAAGTCAAATGGAAGTTGAAAGTGATGGAGATGTAAAAATGATTAATGGAAGAGTGAAAAACAAGCTCAACTCACAGTGCTAGAGTAAATAAATGATTGTTTCATTTTTGGCTGACATTACTAAGGCTTTTGGTTTACAGGGAAGATTAATGTAAAGCGTGGTGCATCATGTGCTACCAGATTGTACATACATTTTTAGGGTCCCTTAACGTTGTGCGCCTCAACGGTGTTCAAAGGTTTTCTTGGTAAGGATACTCACTCCAGATCCTATATCAACCATGAGTACTAATGGTACACAGTTGACGTTCACCTTGCAGTGTAAAGAGTTTGCTTTAATTCCCCGGTACATCTGTCACCAGGGTGTGAATGTCATTGTTGCTAGTCTCTGGTGATGAGTCTGCGTAGTCATCACAAACTTGGGAAAACTCCAGTCTTTTTCTGGTGATGTTGGCTGAAAGTAGCTTGCGGTCATGTGTCACTTCGGGTCTGCTTCTGTCTGTGTACGCTGCTGAAGTGACCAACTTTGTGGCATGAATGGCATTCTTGCTCCCTGGCGAGACTCACCCTTTTATTCGCCAAGTGCGTTTCTGAACCGCAGCAGTAACAAAATGTCGGTTTTGATGAAGGCATGGCGTGCTGGTTGTTGGGGTTTCCTGATTTTGATTTCGTTGTTTTCAAATTTTCATAACTTTGGTAACTTCCTGCATTTGAACATTTGAGTCTGTGTTTTGGCTTCTTGGATAGCTTTCTCAAAATGACGTGCCATGTCCACAGCCCTTTGAAGAGTCAATTCTTCGGCCATGAGTAGCCTCTCTTGAATTTTTGGACTGCTCGTTTTCTCCGCAACTTTGTCCCGTATCATTTTGTAGTTCATGGGCCCCAAATCGCATGTTTTTGAAAGGTCTTGGAGTGCAGACAAAAAATTGCCTATAGACTCACCAGGTTGTTGAGCTTTTTGTTGGAATGTGGCCGAAAATGCTCTCTAAGTGCTTTGATAGTATGCTCGTATTCAGTACAATAGCGGTGAGGGATTACCTAAAACTAAGTCTCACTATCTACATGTACATGTGACAAGGGAGAAACCGTATGGCCATGCATCTTTGATCAGACCCTGTAAGGCTAGCACAAAACTCTGGCGTAGTAGACCTTGACAAGGTAGCCAGGGTATGGCTGTGGCAGGTTTTGAATGAGGTCAATTGCATTTACATCTAGTAAGCACATTCAAATAACATTCCAATTTTAATTGTAATTTAATGTATTTTCTTTAGAAAATTCCAAGCTGAAGAGAACCCACCTATGCTGCGAACATCCAGTAAAAGAGAAAAGAAACCTTGCTGCACACTTCTGTAACATGGTAAGATGTCAAGATGAGGCAATAAATTCTACATGGAATAAAGGGTTCTGTTCTACATGTACGTGTATTGTAGATACACAGTGCTGTGGTCAATAATACTGCTGTACCATGTCTTATTCATAACCTACTACTAAGGAATAAGTTTCACCTTCCATCAATGGTTTCAACAAAACAAAGAACTTTAGATTTCATGTGATTTGGTGAGATGTTGCATGTGTGTTTTAAAATCTTTCACCAGTCAGGCAGTGAAAGCATATTGTTATCTACTGCTGTTTTCTTATCCTGTTTATGACCCACTCTGCGTAAGTCACAATGCGCCAGAGCCATTTATAAGCCATGTAAGTCTCAATTCCGACGTTTCCAGATGGAACTCTTGTTTCTTAGTAGCAGGTCATGAGTTTTAACCGTTTTCTTGCCATATGGAGTAATGATTGTTTTGGGTAATGACTTTATCACAAGTTTGCGTTCAACAAATAATGTGACGTTTGAAAAATTGAAAGTTGAATGGAAAAGTGTTTTTGAAAAAATGTTTGAAATTCTGAACAAAATTTATGAAAAGTCTGCTGACTGCATTTTGTGTGCTAAATGGCTATAGTATTGATGATGAAAACCCATGGGGCCCAAAATGGTGAAACCCTGGCATGTGACAAGTTATACACGCAAATGACACAGTGTTCGAGGAAGACACATGTAGAGTTGAGGACACCTAGCTGTCATAAGCTATTCCTGAGCCCCATGTGCCAGGAGGACTTCTGTTATCAGTGTCTCTCTGTTCCAATGTTGAGGGGGGGGTACTTGAAGTCATAAAGCTGTAAGTGATGAACTCACAGCACACAAACAATGTCAGTTTGACAGTGGGTTGTATATATACATGTATACTCTACATGTCTATCTGTTAAAGGCTTCTTACACACACAATTGTACTGTGGAAACTGGGATCCAAAACACACTGTATTGATCAAAGAAAGTTTTCAGCCTGTAGCGTTGGGATTAATTTTTTACTTAATATACTTTGATGAGTGCTTAAGCTTTTTGCAGGTTGCACTTTTTGACAGGTGCTCTAATTAAAAAACAAGCAGTTTGACAACAAAGCTCATATGATTAACTTCCAAGTATAAAGATAAAACTGCAGCAAAATGCCCCATCTGCTATGTTAGGTCATCGTGACAAATCTGGAGTAACTTTCAAACTGCTACTTCGTGAAAAAGCAGTAAAGTTAATACATTGTCATATTAAGAGACTGTCTACTTGTCAGCTGCATGCAAAATTGGTCTTCCTATATATATGTACATATCGGGGGAATGTTTTGTAATCCAAATACATGTACTAACATAATCGTGACTACAATACTCTGAATGCATACATGTATTTGGTTTTTATGTTACGCATCTGACACATGACTCAACAAAGAATGTGCAGGTCTTTGAGAGATGAAATTTCTTCTGGAAAATGCAAAATCACATTGTTTAATTGGCTTCCACTTACATTCAAATTGGAACAAGATATTATGTACATGCACATGTATGTAAGAGCAAGGAAGTCATGTCCGTCCCACAATGCTTTGTTCATAGTATTAACGGGTCAAAATTTCCTGTTTGTTTTTCTTTCTCATCTGAAAATCAAACTACATGTACATGTACGTGGCTTGTTTGTAATGTACACTTTTCATCTTTAGTTCATAAGTTATAATGTTTAGACTGAACTGATACTGGTACAGGGTTGTATTCCATTTCCCTGAATTAAAGGTGACTGAACTTTATTGCCTGTTCATGAATACCTAGGACAGTTGGAGCATTCTTATTGGTTGAAAGTCCACCATGTGGGTGCCTTTCAACTGTTAGTAAAATGCTGCTGATTGCCATTACATTATGCATTGTGGAGGCACACTGCATTCCAGTCTCCATGTTAGGAAATGTATTGTCCATGTTAAAGACTTGGTCCATACACGTGATTTTCAGGGGTTGTATTTCACAGTACAGGAAGTAAATGGTTGAACAAAATAATTGGAAAGTTGTCAATTCTTGAGCTGTGTTGGCTTTTTTACCAGTAAGGTATAGTTTAGAACAGTTTAAAACTTGAAATTTATAACTGGCAATGGTCTGGTTTCTAATGGCAGTCTTTGTCTTTTCCCTTGGGTTCTTATCAGTGACCTGGCTTCATTGTAAAGCGTACCTAATCATGGTATAGTTCACTGTCTTATATCAGTTTGTTTTCCAGTGTCATATGAGCAACATGATTTGTTATCAAGCTATTTGATGTACATGTACTCTTGCTTTTTCGCCTGCAGTCATACAGAATTCTGTCTCAACATAATATAAACAGGTGCTTTTTGTTAATAATGTGAATGTGCTGTGCATGGGAGCATGTGGCTTTTTATGAGTGGGTGAGGATGTCAAATGTTGTCTTAGAGCACAGGTGACACCTCTAACCAATCCTTAAATGGAATGAAAGATGGTTTTGCTATGGCGATCATTGCATCATCTTTTTTGGTTTGAAGACCTGAGGAAGGGCGACATTACAGTGCCATGTCTATACTCCCCTGAACTAATTTGAGTGAAACATTTTATTACAAAAAATAGGTTTATGTTTAATTTCTACCGTGAAAAGGTTTCATTGTTCAACTATGCATGAAGTAGGATTTCTACTGTCGTATTTGTGTGCATGAGTGTTGTATAGAGGAGCTTTCTTAGATTAAATGGAAATTTTGGAACCCATGTCATTTCAAGAGCCAACTACTTTTACCATCATTATTTTAAAAGCTTCATTGATAGGGTCTATTTTTTCTTCCTGTTGTATGGAAAAAAGTAATTAAACTTCTCTGAGCACCCCTCACCATCAGGAGTCTCCCTCTGGGGGCAAGAGGGGGGTTGGATGGCAGAATACAGGCATCAAGTTTCCTTCATAATTCTACAATTTTCTTTGTTTTGAAATGTTCTGTCAGAAGGTAGGGGGTGGCCTCCCCCCGAACATTCCTGCCTACTTCCCTGGCATTTAAATTGAGTTTGTTGTGAAAATTGTGGGTAAGATACAAATGAAGGATTGTGAAGTTCTTCAATTGTTTACAGTTGATAGATGACTTAATTTCTCACATCGGATAGCAGTAGGCTGCATTGAAAATGTGAATAGGAATATTGAGATAATAAACAATTATAGCCTTACGTTTAACCGGTGCGGATACTATTTTACCCTTTTGTTTCATCCTTTATATGCTTGAAACAAAGTCTTATCTTAATGTTTAGATTAATGGTATTATTGCCAAATGTTGTAAATCAAGTATTGTTTACTTTTTTAATGAACATTAGAAATGTCAAAAATATATGCATTGTATGAACAAATTTGTAAAGTTAAAGTCTCAACAATATGCTTCCAAACACACAATATAAAATATTTTATGGAATTTGCCTTGGTATTTTTGCACTTTCTTTTTCTAAATGGAATTTCTTAATAGGCCAGCTCTATGCTTACATGTAAGTAGGTGTGTAGATTGGAATGGTTTAGGATAACAGAGGATGAAATTTTGTTTGTCAAGATGAAGTTAGGTTACCTCGACCAATGTAAAGAGTAGTGCTGTAGTTTTGCTAGAGATTCGATGGATAGCTATTAGGTTTTCCGATCTTATAGTTAGCTGTAAGTTTCCAAAAGATGTGTAGATGTAATTTAATTTATAATAAATAGCTATCATTGTTGGAACTACAACAAATGAAATGTCATATTATATTCAAGATAAATAAATAGTGCTTTTAACATTTAGTCCCTAAAATTACTGTCATAGTTTGTTTTTTATTTGTTTTCTCACTCCCACCCAGGATTTTATGATCACAACCACTTGGAAAAGATGTAAGCGAAACAAGTTCAAGCATAATTTTTTATTTCCATATCTAAGCAGTTTTTGTTTGTAAAATTTTTTTTCTCCACTAACCATTTTCCCCCAAAATTTAGAGGGCCACAAATGTTTTTATCTACCTTGCCCCAAGAAAGAACATCAATGTCTTGTTTCGGCAGAAAATGTGTGGGTTTCACAAAAATTATGTTTTTTGGAGATCTGTCTCAGGCATCGTCTCTGACATTGGAACCACTTGGGATGACATCATACTCTTCAGTGTTCTTTCAACAGAGCGGATTTTTTATGGAGCTGATGACAGAAAAGTTGGGGAATAAAATCATCAGATGGATGTGGAGACCTAACAGATTAAACATTGTAAAGAGTTTCAACTTGACTATCAGCTCAACAGTGTTGTGCTGGTGACTTGGGTTACAGGCATCGCATTGAAGTACAGGCACGATGTTTCAAAATTGGAGTAGATTTCACCCAAATTCTTTTGGGTGATCAGCTTTGAATACAAACTTTCACAAAAGACTACAGAATTTCCTGCTTAAAATTGGACAGAAATTGCTGAATGTTTTTAAGGCTTTAAGGGGTTACATTTCCCCCTAATTATTTGAATTGAGATTTGATGTATTTAGCATCTAGATTTTCATTTGCAGGGGGAACTTACTAAAAATAAAGCACTCCCCTCGAAAAAGGGCTCCTATATATTTAGGGGCCGTGGGCCCCCACTGTTTCCCACCCTAGATCTGCTCTTTGTTAGTTAGTATCTGTCATCTGATGGCATGAAGGGCCCTCGTGTGAGATGGGGCCAGGTATGAAGTAATAGTTGGATTTTTCCATGGAGTTGCAGTGTTTGGAGCTGGAAGACTATCAGGGTGCAGACCACTAATTCAAGTGAGAATTTCTGACCAGCTTATTAGCATTAAAAGTGCCCCC
>NW_019091360.1:4375133-4407061 GCF_001949145.1 Acanthaster planci
GGGATTTATCACTGCTGTCTATGGGAATTTACCTGTAGTGGTGCACCCTGAATTTGTGGACTGGACCCATCAGGCACGTTATTACATTGTAGCGCCCTCAGTAGCCGATTTTTGTCCAACTTCAGCAGATGACTGATTTCTGACTGACCGTATGCGCATTTTGCCTTACAAATGTTGTTTCATGAAACAGCCGTTGGATACTTAAAAAAAATTCCCGCGAAAAAAGTGACTGACGCGCACACGGCTGGCTACGTGCGGAAGTAGCAAACTAGCTTTAAACGTTGACGATTTCCGGTTTTTTCGTTGGAGTTTGGCGCGATAAATACCACATAGACGTCTTAGAGCTGGTTGTGTCAAGATTATCTCCAGGATCACGACCAAAGGTAAGGTAAATTCTTCAACTTTTGACCACGATCATGCCCATGCCGCCTGCTGACTTGTTGGCAGGTTAGTGTTGCACTCGTGCCCAAGTTGCAGTGTTGACGCGGTCGTCTCTCATGATCTTCGAGTGTACATCATACTAGTAGTAGTATCAACGTCAAGCCTATAGCGTGTGGGCTGTGAAGGCCTATCCTAGTTAGTCTGTTGGACTCCCTCCGTATCCTTGGCCCCACAACTACTGACGGGTACAGTCCACCAATTCAAGCCCCATTGAAAACAGTGTAAAATCAGCACTGTTCAGGGCGCAATAACATGCACGCCAATACTTACCCCCACTAGTGTGGCACGGACTCTCCTGCCGATCCATCCTTAGCCACACATCGGTATATACGCAATTTCGTTTTGGCGTATTGAACATTTCGGCGCACCCACTTATCGTGGGCGGAATTTCTTAAGGGGATGGCAGGGTTCTTGGATACAGTGTAGATTATATAGCTGGTAACTTGAAAGTCTGTAAGTCAACAAACGAGATGTGCACACATTTTCAAGTGTTAGGAAAAAAAATTAAATTAATTTGACGATCATTTACATGTATGTGCAACTCATGCCCTGTTCATAGAGTATAACAATTCCTGGTGTTGGGTTTTGACTGCTTATTGGACAACTTTTTTCCACAATAAAGCAAAAGAATGCATTTTAGAGGTTGAACAGATTGTGTTTTGACAAATTTGCCTTTGGGCCCTTATCAATTTTTGACAATGGCCTCCGTGCCCTTTTAAATGGCCTTGGTGCCCATGGAAATTTTGACTTCTCCAAGGCAAAAATGGCCTAGGCCTCTAAAGAAACAAATTTCGAACCCTGCTTCAATCAGGAATTGCAATTGAATGGAACCTATCTGGCATTAGAACCAGCAAGAAAAGTGTTGTCGTCACTCCAGTCGATCCCGTGAGTTTAAAATTCAAAGTTTACATTTGGGGAAAAGTTTTCTAGTTAGCCAAACACACGGTGGACTACTGGCCAGTTTCACTGAAATTTGACATTTTCCAGATGTAATCCGACTGAACAACTTTCATGATACAAAACAAAAGTAAACGGCCATGATAGTGATGCATACTTCAATACTTCAAGACAGTCATCTTGCGCGGCCAGCCAGGTGCTACATGTTCAATGTACAGTATGTGATTTCACTTATTCAGTCTAGTGCACTGCCGTACAGTGTACACATGTACATGTTCTGTATGTATGTATAGTGTACACGCATACACGAAACTGGAGTGATGGCTCTGCGTGTGCAGTGGTTCACTTCACGTTATAAATCGCCTTTGTGGTCTGCGGTCACAAGCCCTGCCGAGTTAATGAGGTGCAGGGTCAGGCTTAAAACCACAAAGCTTGCATTGAACAGCGTGTCAGGTTCACTGATTATGTTAGCGTGTTGGGTAAAATTCTGACCTGCACTGTACGTGTAGCACTTGAAAATGGTGAAACAGATTTCAGACCATGATTCCCAATACTTTTGAAAACCTGACATTTTTATTCACCAATGTCTCATTCCCACCTGATGACGAGCATGCTGTTGATGCTGTTCATATTTATCACATTGCACTTTTGTTGGACCGGCCAGTGGCTGAGCTTGCTCTGCCTATCTGCATTTTGGTTCGACCATTTTTTGAGGCGGGTTTTTTTTTTCTAAGATTTGCAATCTGTCACAGCTACACAGTGCAGCACATATCGCATGTCCTGATGGTCCAGCTTAGGTTGCTCAATAAGAATAAGATGCAATCCCTTGCTTCCAAAAATGGGCAAAGGAGCCAGGATGTCAGGTGAAAGATTCCGGTTTTCATCAAATGTCTTGGAAGTTTGACTTTATTATACCTGGGTCTGAACTTGTGTTGCATTTGAACGAGGAAATATTTTGATGAATTTTTTTTTTGTTTTTAATTTGACTTGTTCTACCATCCACAGCAGTTGCAATGCCTGTAAAAACAAGACAAGTACAAACCCCACTACCTTTCAAGTGCCGCAAGACACGGAATAGTGGCAAGACTCCGCAAAGGGCATCTGTGGAAAGAAGTCAAGCAACTGAAGTAAGGAAGTTGACTACAGTGTGTAGAACCCAAAAAGATGACAAAAACCAAACCCAAGTACAAGGCACAAAGACTCCTGAGAAATCATCTTCACATCACTTAGGATGTGTTAGAAGAAAATCATCACCGTGTGATGCAGCAAGTCAGTCTGGTCAGATGCTACCGTCTTCTCCTAGAAAAAGAACCTTATTGCAAGGTAAGCTGTGCTCAGAAAATTTTAAGCCAGTCAACGAAGACCTGGTGATTACCCAGCTTTTTATCAAAAACAGGAAAGTGCCTTTTTATTTCAACGTATTCTTTCCCTCTATTGCAGCTGGTATCAGTGTTCTCCATGGGGGTTGTAGCAGGATGGGCCGCCCTGCCAAAATTTAGTCTCACTAAATATTTTTGGCCACCCCGCCAAAAATATCACTGCCCTGGTATTTTTGCAATTAGATTTTCCCTATTCTCCACTCTCTTTACAGTTTATCTAAATGGAAAAGATTGCTTGAAATAAACCTTCTTTCCTTCTGCTTCTAAAACTACTTCTTTTGTGTTCTACATTTTCAAACAAGTTCAGTGAGAAAAGTGAAATATAAGCTTCTTGTACAAAATTTTGTTTTCAGAAAACATCTAGAAAGGAAATTTTCTTCCAGCTAGATTTTTGTTGCAGACTTTTCACATTTTTGAACGGTTTGTCAAAAATCATGAAAGCCCAAAAATCGACCAAAAAGTACAATACTTTGCTCTTAATTAACAGTCCTATAAATTTTTGCATCTAATGTCTGTTTAAGGTGTCATAGCCAAATTGACTAAGCGTTCCACTTTGCGGACATTGCGCGGAATCGTGGAGAGCATGCTAATCCCTGCCAAACAAAAGAGCCGTAAGCAACCCAGCGGCTCCGTGGATGGAATGCAATATGCAAGCTTAATGCAAATACAAACCTCATGAATACGCCCGATCTTCTGCGTATCGGCTGGCAATCTTTGGCAGGGCGATTCCCTTGGAATTAGCATGTGGCCGAGTTTCGCTGACTGACCGGTCGACTTCCAGTTCGAACAGGATCTGCCACCAACTTAAAAACCACAAGGTTTTTATTTTCTGAAGTTGGCCGGCGCTCCTGGTGGGAATTCCGAAATGAAAGCATACGTTTAGGTACTGTGCAGGATTTGCATGTACTGTGGTTTGCCAAAATTGACTGATTTGGGGATTTGTGACTTAATAACTTTATGTACATGTGTCATTCGAGGGACTATTTCAGCTTTTGAGTACACTGCTCCGAGAAAAATCGAGAAAAATGCTGTTCATTTTTATCACTCAGTGCTCAGTTCGTTTATATTTGTCTTGCAAAATACCATGGATCTCAGGACGGAGGGGTGAAACCGAGATGATATAAATTGTAATTTATATAAGGTAAACTTCCAAAGTTTCATAAATAAAGTTTAACTTCAGATCAGGCCAAATTCTCTTTCAGGTCGTTAGTTATGGTTCTTTATCTATTTTATAAGCTAATAATGACTTTAGGTGAATCGATGTGTGTTGGCATTTTGCACAGCTCTGTTAACGGTTGCAATAGTTGAAATTTTCTGAGAAAAAAATTCTCGAAAATGAAAAGGATTTCACAGATTGTCTGACACTATTACCGTGTGTACTTACATGTACATGTACTTTACAGCAAGATGTTTCAAGATAATTCGACAGTCCCATTTGTTTGATCTTACAAATCCCATAGGCTTACACACCCCAGCACAGGGCAGAAAGCTGTCTGACAATCGTAAAATAAGTCACAGCATAAAAATGTGCTGCCATCAGAACAATGAGTTCAAAATTTCTTGTAGCTTTTAAGTGTATGATCAGTCATGCATGTTCTGTAGTAATTTGCTATGCATCTTTTGTTCAATTGCATTTTCATTTGAACTGGTCCATACACATGCAGGTCAAATGGATAATGAACAAAAAGTTTGAGAATCGAAGATACAATGTAATTGTGCACTGCCACAAGAACAATATTGACATTTTTTTTTTACTTGTTATAACCACATGTTATGGTGGTTTTTTTTTAATTGAGTAACTCACATTCTGTGAGGTTTGTTCTAGCATTGCATTGAGGCAGGACTTAACTTCTATTTTCAAATGGTAATCAGTTGATTTTTTTTCATGTTGCATGCACAGAAGTCTCAACAAATGATGAACGACGTGTGACACCATGCTGCAGCCCTAGAAAGATGAAGAAAGAAAATATTCCTGTCACTGACGTAATTGAGGACAGTTCTGTTCTTGCTGATGATGCAGATATTTTTGTCAGTCCTAGACAAAATCATTCCAAAGATTTGAAATCAGTAAACTGTCATGTGCATCATGTGAAGACAAGCCCAGCAAAAGGTGCATGTGTGAAGTTAGAGTGCAATGCATCACCTCAGAGAAGCAGGAAGGATAGCACAGGGGAGAAATTTACATCACCAACAGTAAGGGGATCTCTGAACAAGACGATTACTCCATTGAAGCTTGAAAAAAATGAGGGTGAGTACACGATGCCTCAATTATACCGATGGGTCTTAATGTAGGACTACAGTTGGACTCTATAGAGTTGCCAAATTTCTATTAACCACTTGTTGCCAGGGAACCCCGTTTCGAGCACCATGGGTTTATAAGCAGAGCAGGGGTGCCCGAAATGGGACAAAAGAGCTGGTTCGTGTAACACAAGACCGTACTCGGAACAAAAGACCTGCTGCTGAGAATTGCCATCATTTTTTCGGCTTGCATTTTTCGAAGGTAATAATATGTTCTTAAACAGTGTACCACTGTTTTTGGCATAGCTTGCTCGCGGATTAGCACCGCGGACAAAAGTGCTCTCGGGCTCCATTGATGAGTGACAAAGCACCGCTGCATGCTAATTCAGCCACGTTTGAAAAGATGCCACTCGCATTCACTGGGGACAAAGAAAATTGCGCAACACCTCACAATTCTTGGCTCTCTTTACAGGGCGGCAGGCTTGGCTGAAATATTCAGGCGTCAGTGAAGGTCACCTGTTAGCTTAGAAAAGCCACCAAACAGTCATTCGTGTAAACGTCCATGAAATGATGAATTTTTGAAAAATTTTGAAAACTGAAAATCTTGAAAATCGTCCTTACGTGTGCAGTGCCATTTTTAAAAGCACCCGGCAGCATGTGGTGAAAAAATTCCTAACTTTATTCTCCCTTGTTTTGCCGCAGATACTAAGCAGAAAGCATCAAACTATGTCGGTTTGCATTTCATTGATGACATCAAAAACTAGATTCTGCTTACACGTGTTACCGATGCGTATGACACGGTGGAGGCTATGTTATGGCACACGCTGTTGCACTATCCACTCTGAGCAGGAACAACAGAGGGTGTGCTTTTTCATAACAAAGACAATCCTTTGGTGGGAATCTGTTGCTTACACACTCAAGTTAGTAAGCGTTTGGCGCAGGATACAATGAGAGTGTGACAGTCGAATGTATGATCTCTGCTTGTATGCCAGGCGTGTATACATATCAGTTTGGAAAACTTCCCACTGTCCGGTCTCTTCTTAGCTAGTGAGGGTGCACTTCAACAGGAACAGATCATACTGTTCATGTACATGTAGTTAGGCAGCCCAACTGAAACATTACAGTTGGGTCCGTTTGGATGAGCAAGTTTACTTGTCATGAACTTTGGGTTGCATGGACTTCAATTTAGCACTGTGAATGTCATTGTACCACTTATTTTGATACGCGTCTTGTTGAATAAAAGCCCTGTTGGTTTGTTGAAACTGTTCATTGATTAATACATGTACATGCACTGCAGGCTGTGGGCACTATTCGCTCCATAAGTACCACTGTCCATGTAAGACAGTTTCATGTTCCATGTGTAGGCACATACATGTACATGTACCCAGATGTGGTTAGAGGGAGGTTTCACAAAACATAAAGTAATATTTACGAGCAAAATTGTGGGCAGGTTTTGATCTGTAAGTTTTGATATTTACTCCCTTATCAAAAACTGTTGGTAGCCGAGGAGTATGTGGACCTGATGTACATGTACCTAAAACGAACATTTTATTCCTGACTCATTCTCTTTGACAGATGTTCATTTGCAGTAGCTGTAGATTGTAACATTCTCAATGGTCCATCTGTTTTCTACTCTTTTTGTAGGAGAATGTTATAAGAAGATCAAGCAGTCCCTCCATACAGCTCTACCTGATCGTCTGCTGTGTAGAGACAAGGAACTTGGAATGATGACATTATTCTTAAGGAGTCATGTGACCAAGGCTCAAGCTGGTAGTTTGTACATTTCAGGAGCGCCAGGAACTGGCAAGACGGCATGCCTGTCCCAGGTCTTAAATAATGAGAAGGTAATGGTAGCATATTAAAATCAAGAACACTGGGCTCTTGCATTCCTTACAGTGACATCTTAAGGCACAATGTCAGAAAGATTTTTATCAGCACGCTGCGAGCCACCGCTGCACCTCGCGGCACATTTTTCCAAGTCACCTGTCCACCCTCTGCAGGAGGAGCAGCTTGGCACCCAGATCAGTCTCCAGCTCGTTAAATATCCCTATTGTGTGCTCGTTATTGTTAGGTTAACAAGCAGCATGAATAGGGAAATTCCTCTTTCACACAAGGCGTGCCACGCCGCACCGATGTCCATTGTGAATTTCAGCCACAGAGTGAGTCCTGTGAGATCAAATTTCACGGTTGGAATATACTCGTTTTCCTATCTCCAGATCTGAAAATTTTTCAGCCTTCAGCTCATATAGAATGTTAAATTTTTCATCTGGACAATTTTTGATGACATTAATGATGACACTCTATTTCAAATACATTCTCTGACTATATATTCAGGCTTGTGGTAGTTTAACTGGGTTTGTCTACTCGCAATCAAAAGCGCCAACTATACAGTAAGGGAATGTAATAATTGATGTCACCGTGACCGGCCAATGACTGACACTGTCTTAAGTAGCTGATGGTAGGGGTAGCAGGCTTTCAACTTTTATAACCAATGATAACTAAGAATATGTAGAGCTTATATATCGATTGGTTTCTGGTTTCTTGTTTGCATCTCGGCGATCGGTTTGTTGACAGTTGAGCGTGGAGGAGGGCAGTTGATGACTGGTTTGATAGGGCTGTTTAAAGGTGATACACAGATGCCAGGCGGTGGGCATCCGTTCATACACAGTAACAGAAAAATGTTTGGAGAGTGAGCCTTCTGTTTCTCCAAAAAGCGTTGTTGTTAGTGGACTATTGTGACAACTCCAAGATTTTGTTTCACCTGTTGGACAAATTCAAAGGTGCTTTTTTGCCCAACAGAAAGCGAAAGCCTTTAATAGTGAAAATAGCCAGCATTGAATGAGTGTCTGTGATTCTGTCGGCACACTGTGGCTGCCCACAAGTATCCGGAATGCAGTCATCCATGAAAGCATTATGCAAATCTGTACCCTTTTTTATGCAGGAACACTAAGTAGGTCGGCGGCGCTGAGGGTTGGTCAGCTTGGCATGCCGACCTTTGGCGCTGTGGAGCACGCCACGGTGTGCTGATTAAAACCTTTTTGACATCGTGCTGTAATCAAACTTAGATTTTACAATTCAAAGCTGTTCTAGTTGAAGTTACTCTTCATTTCCATTTTCCATGGGAAGAATGGAATTTTTTATGTACACGAAAAATGAAATCTTTTAAAGTCGAACCTTAGGGGAATAAATAAAACTAGTTATCTGAAGTTTGAGTTCAGCAAGGTTTCCGATTTTTCTGTGAGTCATGCATACTGAGATGGGTTTTGCTTTTACGCAGTGTCTGTTTGCTTCTTTTGATGGACTTAAAATGGGCAATCTTGGTTAAAAACCATCCTTTTGTTCTTATAACCCTAACCCTCCCAAATCCTCCAAAATCCTTTTCTGCAAAGTGAAGGAATTTGGAGGATTTGGGTGTATGGCAAAAGTGCTGATTTCTAAGGATGCCATACGTGAAAGTCGTGGATTAGACCTTATGTTGTTTGTGCTTAGTCCACACTGCCTCAACATAATGACAGGAATTGCTGGAGGATTTTGAAGAATTCGGGCAGTTCGGGCAGTTAGGCACACCCCCAAATAACATTTTTTCAAGAAATTTTGGAGGATTTTGGCTGAAATTAATTTTTACATGTTGGAGGATTTCTGAGGATTCAGGATGGTTCCTTGTAAGAGAGCCTGAGGGTTGGTTAGGGTTAATATTTACTAAACTAAAACTTGCTGTTTCTTAAGTTTGTTTTATTTACATGGTGCACAGCAGGCTAGTGATGCATAACACATCTGCTTGCTCTGCAGACTATCTATTCAAGATGATATGACTGGGTCTTTTAAATGAGGGCGCACTCTGCAATTAGACCACTGATAACAAACAGGCCAATCCAGAAACCAAGCACCTGTATGCTGGATCACATGTCACTGGCAAGAGCCAGTGATTGGACTGTCTGTGTGGGATATGACTGGGCCACCAATAGCAGTCAGGCTTTACCTGAAAGCCAGGATTAGTTGCAGGTTTCAGGTTGGATACCAGATACAGTGTGTGTTTTCCCCTCAACCCCCCTATGCATTATATTACAGCAGTGATAAGTTTCCATGATCTGTGTACTAAAATCTTTTTCTTTGGGCGGGAATGAAGATTATATCAAATTTTAACTGGAGTTTGAGTTATCCTAGCAGTTTTTTACATGTAGCTAGGATTTGAAAAGTGGGAGTGCAAAATGAAAAACAGCGAGTGCAATCTTGTGACAGTCCAAAATTTGTGTGCGAACTTTAAGCACCCAACACGAGCGTGCAGCGTAAAGTCCCTTCTAGCCGGAATCCAGGGTGTCTGCCTATTTAAGATGCTCTCTCAGTCTCTGGTGGTCTTTGGTGAATTTCTGACTTTTTTTGAGACTTTTGCCTTTTCGGACAAAAAATTAACAGCCTCTAGAAAAAAATTAAATTGTAAAACTGTGTGTTATTGTTGGTTTATATAGTGTGATTAAACAGCCCTGCAACAGAGAAGCGAATAATGACACACCTTTGAACAGATTTCTCATCACCACTTTATTTTGTTTTTAAAAAATGGTATGCAGGTAATAATGCAGGTCAGTACTTGACACACATTTTGTGCCTTTTTGTTTGCAGTACAGTACATTCAGATTATTATGTGATAAACAAACAAATTAAAGATACAAAATAAATCCCAGTATTCCTACATGCATGCTTCATTTGGCAATTTGGCTAGGAATTAGCAAATTGAGTACAAGACTTGACTTCAATGTAGATAAAAAATACATGACGTACATGAATAGTGCATGTACATGCACACTGTACACACACCCACGAACACCAGGCATGCCACGTGCTTGCGCTTGTGCACGAGTCTGACCATTGCATCAGAAGAATTCAACAATATCTTCCATCGTTAAGGTAGAAGAACCTAAGAAGTTTTACATGTATGCTGATTATTGACAATAACAAAGATTATGTTTAGGCCAGCCCTTGCCTTCATGAAGAAATCCGTTATTTTTCGTTTCATTCTGGATGATATAGTGAGCACGCCGTGCAAGCCCCGAAATGATTTGAACCTTGTCCCCATGGACTACTTCATGTGAGAGTGGGCGCAATATGGCAGCCAATGATTGCCATGGGAATGAGATTGATTACATGTACGATCGATAGCTGGTGAACAAGTATGGCTCCCTGTATTCATTTTGTTGCAAGTTGATAGATATGGTGTTGTAGTTAATTATTTGTGAGGGAACCCACCTACCGGCATTGATGCATTTGAACCAAACGTGTGAACCGTAGTCCCAGCTTTACTGCAGCGTATTTTCTATTTTGGACTTGGTTGATGGGGCCAGGAAAAAGCATGGGAAAAGACTAAACTTGAGCTCAGATTTTATTTTCACATTTGTTTGGATCTAAATTGCATAAGCATCGAATTAAGTAGTGCATGGCTTGATTTGCACCGCCAGGCTGTGTTTGAAAAAATGGGCCATGATTTCACAAACTGGCTTTGCAAAACACGGCTGCACAGCTTGCTAGCTAAAACGCTGTATCCGAGTTGGATCCAATAAGATTTCACTTTACCTACATGTAAGTACATGTAACTTGGAATGCCAAAAGCAGTGTGTCTGTTAAACTTGAAGTTTTGCACATGTATGGTTGGTCTAGAAGAAACTGATGTATTCCTTAAATTCATGTTATCCTCGGTATCTTTTTCAAAATGTTTGACACTGGTCATTGACCAAGCATCTGTAGGAGCATCAAAGCATCATCAGTATTTGCAGTTATGATGTTGTCAATGAGTGTTTCTTAGTGGATTCAATTGGGTTTGGCTGGTCTCTTGACCTACAAAGTTTGGTTTGATTTTTTTTAATAATCAGTGCCTTTATTGTTTTTTTTTTCTCAAATGCAGAAATTGATGAGCAAAGCTCAAGTGATCTTTGTGAACTGCATGTCTGTAAGACATAGTCAAGGAATCTATGGTAAAATTTTGGAGGAAGTTCTTGGCAACCATCGAGGCAAGATCAGTGCCAAGGAAGCCTCACGACGACTACAGAAGACATTCACATCAGCAGGACAAATGATGTAAGCTAGATCTCACTATCTAAACTAAATCATGCTAGTACAATGAAAACTCCAGACTGACTCATGGAAATAATCATACCTTGAGTGCCACCTTAATGCTGGTGAAGGCTCAATTGTGTCTGCAGAATGCAATGGGGTGTAAATGATTGAAGAATTTGACTCGGATAACTCTGAGATTGAGGTGTTTTCCTAGGATGATATCACAGTTAGACTCATGAGTAAACAACTTTACATTAGCATAAAAATCACCCCTCTTGAATATCCTTTAACAAGGTAAAAAAACACAATGTGAAAGTATAATTAAATTGAACACAAAGGTGTACTTTCAAGGATTTCATTTAAAAAATGTTTGCTTGGAGCATGGAGTAACTGTATTTCTAATCATGTTTGTGTTGTGTTGCAGAGTGCTTGTGTTGGATGAGATTGACCATCTAGACAGTAAAGGTCAAGAAGTATTGTACACAATGTTTGAATGGCCATCACTTCCCAAATCAAGACTTCTTCTCATTGGTATGTCCATAGTAATAACTGATGCTGTCTTAGGTAATACTGAAGCAGAGTTCCAGTTGTAATAAATGTCTTCCTAAGGTGCTTTGGAAAAAGTAGATACATGTGTGGATTACATTAGTTAATATAATTTGTCAGTTACACCACAAAGTGATATATCATAGATAGTTGCCATACCACGGAGTGGCGTATTGTGTGTACAAAGTCTGTGGATAGTGCGTCACTTTGTGATGCAACAAAACTATCCTGTACGTCATTTTGTGGTGAAACTGACGAATTGTAAAGCTGTTGGAACTTGTGTATC
This sequence comes from Acanthaster planci, assembly GCF_001949145.1. The sequence continues at coordinate 4,386,966 of NW_019091360.1, forward strand.
AAACATGATTATTATGATAATCTCGATCAGGGCCCAATTTCATGGCACTGCTTACTGCAAGTGGAAACTTGGCACTTACCATAGCAGGAAATTCTGTACTTATAGTGAACGTATTTCATGGGTTAGTGAGGAATTTTTTTGGTAACTAAGGATTCTGTGCTTAACAGGTAAGTTCAGAATTTTTCTGCTAGCACAGTTAGCGAAGAATGGAGATCGTAAGCCCAGAATTCTGCGGTAAGCAGCACCATGAAATTGAGCCCAGTTTACAGAAATGTAGAACCAATGTGAATAATACAGTTGGACAGTGACATCAAACATGATTTAATAGCATATTTGCATGCACACCAATATACACAATGTGTATTTCGTGGGTTTTACCACAAAGTGACATTTCGTGGATTGCTGCTGCACCACAAACTGGCGTATCGTGTGTACTAGTCCATAGACGGTATGTCACTTCATGGTGCACAAAAGCTATCCTGTAGGTCCCGTTGTGGTCAAACCGATGATATGAACCTACAATGTAACTGTCAGGATTATGTCTTTATGTGGATTAACCAGAAACGCAAACTGTAAACTGCCCAAATTATGTCATTCCTCTTTATTCTAATGTTTCTTTCTTGCCTTTGGTCCACAGGTGTTGCCAATGCATTGGACTTGACTGACAGGATTCTACCACGTCTTCAAGCTCGACCGAAGTGTAAGCCTGAGTTACTACATTTCTCACCATATTCCAAGGATGAGCTTGTTGCCATATTGCTGGACAGGGTACAGAATGTAAGTTTAGAGCCAATGATTTTCCGTTTCAAAAATGGGTATTTTCCATTTCGCCAAATCCTGTATTTCAGGATTCAAATTCCGTTTCATACCTTCGTAAGCATGAAATAGAAGAGTAAGTTTTAAACTATGCACGGAAACCATTTGCCCAACCACATCGCCCCCCTCCCCCGAGAGAAAAGAAACAAAGATAGCAACAATACTGTTCGGAGAACTTCTTCAATCTTTCCAACGTTTTATAATTTCTGTAGTGAAAATTAAAAAAAAAATCCAGACAATACAGCACACCCTATCCCTTGATTTCCCACCGGCACACAATCACCAAAAACTTGCTACGATTAATAAACGGACAATTCATGTGCCACTCCTTGTGTATGAAATCAGATTACATACATGTACATGTACAGTGAAGTCACAGAGTAGGTCTTGCATGTAACAGTCGTTGATCACAATATGTTAATGTTGAACATCGACCCACCATTTTATTTGGCAGTTGTGCGACAAAATTCAGAAAGATAACATTAAATCTGAGCCTTGAAATGTATGTTTGTGACTGAAAACTTCACTCTTTATTGAAAACTTGCAAGGGTCCATTCAGCTACAGTACACCAAGCTTACAAGGTTTCGTTCAATTCAAGAAATATGTAATTAGTCTTTCGTTTCGCTGCAGCGGTTTCATCGTTTCACCATGTGGTACAAGCCTTGTCTCAAGGGGTCCCTACGGATTCACAGACTAAATTTCCCACATGTGCAATAGTCATATGTGTGAATAACAACTTGCTTGCGCCTTGATTTCATTGCTAGTACAGTGCACGTGTGAATAGCCAATGTTTGTATACACAATGTACCGTACTGTGCCGCTGTGTGGCAGCTGCTGCTGCACGAATGGGGCCCGCGCACGCCATAGCGCTTACAAGTATCGGCATTGGCGCGGACGACCCAATTATGCGGTGGGGTGGTGGAATTTAGCATGTTTCCAGCATAATTCGTTCATTAAAAGCAAGCATTTGAAAAGGGTTTGGTAGGCATTTATTTTTTTTGAATTTGCAGAAAGTTTTCTTTACTTTTTAAGCCATTCTTATAGGGAAAGTGTGCAAGTTCCATTTCAAGCTGTGGATTCCATTTCAAAGTGTTGATTCTGTGAATTCCGTCCGTTTTCGCGCGATCGCAGAAAATCATTGGCTCTATGTAAGCACTGAGTTCACCTATTGACATATACTAAATCTCATACCAACCATAAATGGTTGATTTTAGACTTGGCACTGAGCAAAGTCAAACAGTATTCACTGAAATTTGGTAATGAAATATTGAGGGGCTGAATACATATTGATTATCATCCTGAAGAGTCTTCTCCCTAACCCTCTTGAGTTGATTGAAATTCACATGGAGGATTGTTGAGGATTGTTGAGGATTTAAGAAAGTACAGCCTTGCATCTGTTACTTGATGAATTGGGGGGAGGGAGGGGAGGGGATAAGTGGCCAGTTGGTTTCCTGTATTGTGGCAGGTGTAATAGAAATCAAGACAGTGTCCCCAATATGAAATTCTAGCAGGGTGGCAGGGTGCAGAGCTTAAAGCCCTCACGGCTCACTGAAGAGTCTTGGAAATTTTTGGATTCTAGATGCTCTGTTGTGCAATCTGAGGCATTTCCTGGCCACTTTTTTCTGATGTTTCATGTTCACTCCACTGATTGCAGTACACTTTTTTCTTCGATAAATTGTAAAGACAGTGGGGAATTGGGGAATTTCCACTAAGAAAACTTAGTAGGGCTGTGAAGTTTTTAGCCATTAGGCATATCTGTCCACTAGGTGCACTGAAACATTGATCCATGCTTTCATTTCTAGCCAGTCGGACCACTGTAATAGTCTTTTATATGGTCTACCTGATTGTCAGATAAATCAACTTCAATTGGCTCAGAATGCCTGTGCTAGACTTGTTTACAAGTTGAGTAGGTTTTGTCATGTTTCACCATTGCTGGTTAAGCTGCACTGGCTTCCAGTGAAATTTAGAATTGATTTTAAAATATTAATGCTGGCCTACTGGTATACATGCTTCTATGGTTTGGCTCCAATCTATGTAGCAGACTTATCGTAAAGAAGACTTCATCTCATTGCATTCTTGGTACATGTACATGTAGTTGTCCTGATGATACACTGTTGGAATACCCCTCTTACCACACTGAGGTTACACTCGGGGACCAGGCTTTTGTTACTGTTACTCTAAAACTTTGGAATGCCATGCTTGTACATATTAGAATGGAAAACAGCTTGGCCATTTTTTAAGAGATTATTGAAAACGTGTTTGTTCGAGCATGCCTTCTATTAATTCCTAAGGGTGTCAGTGTGAAGGGATCTCAGGGTGATCAGGGTGCAAATTAACCTTTTTTTCCTGGTAGTCAGTAGGACCAGTACTTCAAAATTTCCACTGGTTCTGCTGAGAGTTTGGTGGTCCTACCAGAACTGCACACACAGCCGCATTGAGCAATCCTTGTTTGGGGCCTACATACATGTAAACGAGTTGGTAAGGCTTAGACTTTTGTTTCACTGGTCCCAGTCAGGTCTTGAACATGCGGTTCGAACACTGCTTTCAAAATGGCTGGGACCAGTAAAACAAAAATCATAGAGCATTTTTGAAACGAAAGGAGTCGGCTTAGACTTTTAGATTCACTGGTTCCAGCCATTTTGAAACAGCATTCAAAACCACATTTTAAAGCTCTGACTGGAACCAGCAAAACTGAAGTCTGAGTCGAGTGCACTCGTTTCAAAAACGCTCTACGTTAACCCACCGTGTGTTGCGCACACGTGGCAAAACTACAGTTGGGAACGTTCTTATGTCGCGCAGCTACAGTCCTGGGCAAATCTCGTTGGAACATGCCTCTTCCTTGCCCCTGTCAATGTTATTTCTCGTTGGGTAAGCTGGGCTTAATCTTTGCCAATAAATGACTATTCTACCGGCCTCGGGCTACCAGACCACAGTTAATTTCAACCCCTGGGGTGTTAAAAGGGTGTGCACATTGTCTGCTTGTCAGAATTCTTTTGTGAGGGGGTTGTTTGCTGATTCTTTTGATTTTGAGTCTTGTCGTCGAATGTTATATATTATATTTACTTTCTAATTTTCCCTTTATTAATTTGTTTCAATTATGATTTAGTGTTAATGTTTTCATGGAAAGGGCATATTTGTGCATTACAGAATTTGCGCTATATAAGTCAATCAATCATTATTATACAGTTTTGGCAGGGCAGCCTGCCCTGATAAAACCATGTACCTTGTTGCCATCAAGATAATCATTTCTTTTGAATTTTTTGCAGAATTGTGATGAGAATGTTGTAGAACCAGTCGCATTGCAACTGTGTGCACGGAAGGTAGCTGCAGTGGCTGGGGACGTCAGGAAAGCTCTTGATGTTTGCAGGTAAGTCTGTCATGATTTGCTGAATGCTTGCTATGTTTCAGGAGAGGCCATTGAATAGGACATTATATTGTACTTTTACTTGCTAGCCAACCCTAAAAAAGCTTTTAGGTACCAAAGGGTACTATCCCCAAAAGATACAAATTTTGGATTCAACTCTGTGTTAAAAAGTAAGTTAAGAAAATACTTTAGAAGTATTTGATATTTTCTCAAAAACTACTGAGCTTAGAGAGCTCCCACATTACCTATGTGAAGGGTAAACCATTTAATGTCATTGAAAATATGTATGATGGAGTATATGATAGAGTGGATGGGGTAATATACTTCACTGAACAAAGCCTGCTGCTGGATTTGAACCCGAGACTCTGATTTCAAACTGTGTCTGCCTGTTGATTGGTCAAGGGCTCTTAATTGTAGATTGGTGATTGTCAGTTGTTAGTGTCTAAATGCTGTTAGAATGTTTTTGTAATGACTGAGTGGATTGAAGTACCAGATGATTAGTTGGAAGACTAAACTCAAAAACAGACCGGTAGTCATTACTTGGATTAGGGCTGAGTCAATTCGAAGAATTCACTATCTGAATATTTGACCTTCAATTCAATTGAATATCCAAATATTCAGTTGTACAGTTCGGCAGATTGTTGATGAACAAATCATATACAAAATCAGTTGCAATAATGCTCACAATTGTACATTACAGGGGTTTAGATAACATGTGTATTGGCATAATGCACTTCCTGACTCGGAAATTTGGTCAAAATATGCAGCATACACCCTGCTCAACAGAGTAACATTCGTAGCAGATGCAAAGGTGCCCCGTGCATAACCGTGATGAATTATTTAGAAAATCCTGAATTGAAGGGAAAGACCTGAAGTGAAAGGTGTTGGTCACTAGACTTCCCAAAGATAGGATGCAGTAAAATTGATTTCTAGCACATGGGAACCACACTATTTTCACTTTTTTTGCTTTGATGGATAGGGTTTGAGTTGCCTGAACTCCTCATCGAAAGTTCTGCGGAAAAAAACATTAAGTTTTCTGCAAGTTTGATCTGCTAAAATGGGCATTTTTTCAAGTGGCATTTTAAAGGCTTTCCAGTACATCTGCAAAAAACCAGGTATCGGTTTTGCAAACTATTAGTCTGAAACACCGTAGAAAGATTGAGGTTTAGATTATGAGTGTAAGTACATTTGACTGCCGAGTAATGAAGTGCACCTTGATTTTCTGAATGACTACATGTACCACCGGGTGTGTGCGCACAGCGGCTGGTCAACATGGCGTCCGCAGCAGTATAGTACTCTCCCTCTCATGAAGAAGAAGAGTACAATACAATACAATACTGAGGGCAAAAGATGACTGTACTCTACTCTGACCAAGGAAGTGGATATTGTACTCATGGCTTGAAGACAATTATCTAAACCCCTGACATTATAATCACTGTAATGGCTTCTCACATCTAAGAATACATGTATCTCCAGCCACGATTTAGCAAGATTTAGATATGAACAATACTTCCTGTCCTGTTGAAAATCTCCATTCCTTAAAATTTTTGTAATGAATAATTTAACTTTTGAATTATAAGATTTCTGTCGCTTTTCACTAGAATCTGCTTGAAACAGGCCACCATTGTGCAATTTTCTCATTTAAAACGAGAAAAATGTCACTTTTCATGAAGTTTGCATTTGAATATTCAAATTTATAAGATAATATTAGAATATTTGGTAATCTCGGCACAGCCCTAACTTGGATAGACTTACCCTTCAATATCAATATCTGTTTTACAGGCGTGCTGTTGAGATGGTTGAGTGTGATGTTAAGAGGCAACTACAGTTTAGCTGTAGATCACCAGGTGAGATTAAATAATGATGCAGTGATGTCAAATCAGTCAAGTAAAGAAGCTGTTTCAATCAGTTTCCTACCAAGGCCTTAACACCGAAAAATGAAAAAATATGCCTTGGAATGTCATCTTTCCTGACTAGGGGTGTGCATTTGTGGGTATTTTTAGAACCGGGTACCCGTTTTTTGTTAACATCGGGTACCTATATTGCCAAGAATCCTATTTACACGCTGCATTCATAGAAAATAATCTCCAGTATTGAAGGAAGATTTGTTTTGCTGTTGATATCCATTTCTTGGTACATGTATAGACATGCTGAATTTGCTTGTAGAAAAACTTTGCTTATTTTTACGTAACTTTATAACATACCGGTTCTTTCATTTTGGATCTGTTTTGGGTTTAGGGAGAAAAACTGGTCAGACTTCAAGTGCAACAGTGAGCAGTCATTCTGGGGTGAAGACAGTTGGTCTGAAGCAGGTATCAAGTGTTATATCAGAGGTTTATGGGTCCAGTCTTACAACCAGTTCCAACCAATCTCAGACATTCCCTCTGCAGCAGAAACTGACGATATGTACTGTGCTCTTGATGGTACGAGGTGGCAAGTTCAAGGAAATCACTCTAGGAAAGGTAAGCATCTTTAAGACACTGGAGCCTGGTTTCTGTATCGACGTAGAGAGATACAGAGAGCATTGCCTATTAGTTTTTGATGATATGCAATTTGTGCAATCATATGCAAACAGTGATGTGACAACTTTGCCGACTGTCTGCAATGAGTCCCCAAGTAGGCCTTTACCAATGTACACGCTGACATGACTGGCCTATGATATCTCAATGTGCACGCTGACATGACTGGCCTATGATATCTCAATGTGTAGCTGACATGACTGGCCTATGATATCTCAATGTGCACGCTGACATGACTGGCCTATGATATCTCAATGTGCACGCTGACATGACTGGCCTATGATATCTCAATGTGTAGCTGACATGACTGGCCTATGATATCTCAATGTGCACGCTGACATGACTAAAATGAAATAGTGTGGACAACTTATGTTGGTGAAATTTCCCAGTCTCTGCCAGTTTGAATAGCAGTGGGCATTGGCAATACGGCCTGTGCCTAATGTTTGTATAGGGGAGTGTTGGCTATGTACATTATGTTCATGGGCAGGGGATTGTCCAAGCCTATGTGTACATATAATGAACAAAAATGTATTTTTTGTGTCGGGAAATGTTCATTTTCAATAACATGTGTTGCCCTTACACCTAAGTTTATAACACTAGATACTCGGTGTTTGTCCGAGAGTTTGTGAAAAAATTCACAAGCTTCAAATTGGATGGGACTTCAACCCATGACCTTCTGTTTACTAGTGCAAATGCCTCAACCACTCGATCACCAAGCTTGCAGGGGTTGGCTGGCTGGTCTGAGTCAGAAGTAGCAGTGGGTACCACAAACTATTTATAGTTTGCAGTACCTACGGAATAGTTTGGGGTGGCAACATCCATTGCAATATCTGACTCGGACCAGCCAGCTGACCCGGGAAGCTCATTGGTTGAGTGGTTAGACATCTGCACTAAGACATACGCAGGTGGTTGTGGGTTAGAGTCCCACCTGATTAAGCTAAATTGCCTTGATCAGTGTATTTGCTGTTGTGTAATATCTACCAGACATACCGTGGACTATTACTGTGATATGAAATAACTTTAAAATGAAATAGGTTGAAAATTCACAATGTAGTGGGGGGGGGTGTGTCTATGAGGGGCGGGGTACATGCTAGCATATAGGGAGTTGTATCATTTTTGCTCATCATGAATAAAGCATTTGAACAGATTTTCACTTGTTTTTCTTTCAGTGTCATGAGACATACAGCAAAGTGTGTAAGGATAGACAGGTACCCGCTGTAGAGCAGTCTGAATTCCTGTCTCTCTGTCAGTTGGTTGAAAGCAGAGGTGTGATCGGTCTCAAGTTCTCCAAAGACCCCAGGCAGTCCAAGGTATTCACTTTACTATAACTGTCTTTTAGGGCTGTAACATTTTTGTGTTTTTTTTTCAAAATTTAACTTTTCAGAGATTAAATTTGGAATTGTATCAAGTCCCAAACAGAAGTATTCTTTTTGGAATCACACTCTTCATTTCCAAGAAAAGCTTTGATTTAGTTGGATTGGATTTGATTTGAGTGGGTTCTTTCTCATCTGTCTTGTCTGTTTTTACACCAACCCCAGATCAGATTGAAACTAAATGAGAATGAAGTGGAGGCTGCACTTCAGGACAAAGTTCTCCTGTCATCCATCTTACAAGGTGATGTCTTGACCAAGATGAGGTAACCAGGCTTCAGGTGTGATCTGCAATCTCATGTGTCATAGTGTGGGGCCAAGACTCTCCCCGATACCTTCTTTGGGAAGTAATCCTGCTGTAGTCTGCAACCTTCAGTCTCCTTCACTGAATGAGAGTTACGGCATAAGTGTCACCTTTGTTGAAATCTAATTGGCAGGTGTATTCATCAGTGTGTGTGTACAGTTGGTATGCGATAGCCACAAGCTCTACTGAACAGATTAACAGCCATTTTGTTTCCAGGCACTACTCTGTCTATAGACAGCTTTTCTTGTGAGAAGTAAATCCTGCCATGATTTGAACTCTCCACAGCATATTGGTTTTGGATTTTGTTGAATGCTGCTCTTTGTCCAGCCCATCTGTAAACACTGAACAGAATTTTACTTCGGCTTGGAAGTGGATATTCATTTTGCAGTTTTTTCATTTGTAGAATGAGTTTTGTCAGGTTTGGGGAAAAAATCCAGGCTTCTTCAAATGAAATGGTGAAACTGTAGTTTTGTATGCTTGGCAAATATTTTAGACTTTTACTGTACCTAGTTAAACCCTGACATGAATGTTTTCAGATAAAACCTGATTTCAGGCTTTTTGATGTTAAATGCTAGAATAATGTCAGGCCTTAGCTTCTCTAGTCTTATTTCCAGGCTCTGGACAATATACCCTGACTAACACACTTGGTTAACTTGCTGATATTTTTCAACGTGACAAGACCCATGCAACATTTATCTCTTTATATACATGCATATGCACATCACTGGCATGACGAGGACTTATAAAATGTGTGCCTCCCCAGGTGCCCCAGTTATAAATTCAACTCACTTGAGTCACAGATGATGTACAGAGAAATAAAGTCTTGATAAATGTCATGACACATTCTTTTGTAATAAAATAACTTTTTGAATGTAGCTTTTCAAGGCTGATTAATACTGAGTAGAGAATCAGAAAGAATTAAATTCAAAAGTCCTTTTTCATGTATAGTGTTAGTGACAGTGCTATTTTAAAGTGAGTACATGTAATTGATATTATTCCCATTTCTTTTTTTTGTAAGACCCTTTTTGTTTAAACTTATTTTAATCCTGTCTTTTTAAGTTTGTGCGTAAAACTGATTCAGCTAGCATGTGATGTGAATAATAAAATAGCTTTTCAGTGAATGATGATGAACAGATACAGCAAACAGAATACATGTAATTTCTTTGAAGTATAGTCCTGTATTGCTAGCTACTCAGCTCTCAAAGTAATCTCAGTATTCGATCAAGGAGTGTTGCTTCATTTTATTATTTTTTTAATTTAGATATCAGGATGAGAAAACAAAGCCAGTCAAAAACAAGGCCAGTCAGAAACGAGGCCAGTTGGTTTGTTTCGAGCAAAGATTTTGGATATAACTCGCCAAGTTCGCTGAATATGTAATACCAAACGTGCATGTAGGGCAGTAGATCAGTGCAGCATGGTATTACGCGAGTTTTGTTGACGCGACTAGGATAGACAGCGCCCTCAATATGTCATCATTTCACCTCAACGCTTATTTTCTACCATGCAAAGTACATTTATTAAGTTAAACGACAGATATGTAATAAACTGCAAGAATAGTAATTACAGCACAAACGGAAAGGGGAATTATTGTCACAAAAATTGGAGAAAAGGTGTTCAGCTGTCTGAAATAGGCCTAACTTCGTAGGCCTAAGTTGACACCTGGTTCTTTTTGCTTATTACAGCTGGGCAAAATAATGTGTAGCTTGACTTGTACTTATGGACCGTGAAAGAGACTTGTGACTTGACTCGTGTTTAGACGAAATGATTTGTGATTTGAGTTGACTTGCCCTGTGACCAAATGACTTGTGACTGAACCTATATAATGACTTTTGACTTGACTTGGACTTGCATATAATGACTTGACTAGTTGCAAAAACTGGCTTGCTGCTACCTCTGTCATTTTCCATATCAAAGCTAAATGTTCCTTTTTAAATAGAAAAGAGTTCAGCCCAGCTTTCCAAAGTTTACTTTGAAAGAAGACGTAGGCCTACATGGATGCGGCCAAGGTCTATGCAACAACAAGTTGTACATTCCTGGCGTTCGAGCGGCCGACCAGTAGTGAACACAATCGAGCTGTTCGTGAACATAATACGAGAACAAGGCCGCGTTTCAATACTCAATTCGGCTCCGTCTCAGGCTTCAACTGTTTTTTAAATAGCTGACGGTTGAAGCTGTAAGCGCAGTAATTAGTTTAGTAGTGCCCCAAATCATCAAATAAGATGCAAGAGAGCCAGGAATTACGGTAATCCAATTTAATTTAAACGCTTCATGCCCACAATCGGGGATTGGTTTTCGGAACGAAGCCTGTGACGGAGCCCAAGTCGAGTGTTGGAAAAGGGCCCAAGTGCGTGCAGCTACCCGAACTCAGATTTTTTTGGCGCGAGTTGCTAGCCTAGCGCCCTCTTGCTACTTTTTTCCGAGCAGAGGGTTGACTTGTACCTGGACGTTCGCTTTACTGACGTTCACGTTCACTAAGCGCATGCGTACTAAATTTTAAAAAAGCCAGACCACACGAGGAGCTTTCTCAGGCGGTAAGTTTTTCATCACCAAAATGCTGTTCTCGCTCTCTTAATGACCCCAGGAATACTATATATTTGCGTCTCCTCATTCTGGGTACATTGTAGAATGCGAAACGTGTTAAGTGTATCATGCAAGATGAGTCTCATCCGGCTAATGACTACTTCAAGTTCATGCATGTAGGTAGATTCTACCTTCATGCTTCATGTTCCTTCCAATCAATGTCTCGGAACATTTCGTGGTAGCAAGCGTTTTACAGAGAGTTATTATCCCTCTGCAGTTCGTGCTTACAATTTGTTTTAATTGTAATCTTCCCTGTGTATTTGGTAAGTTATGCAGTAATGTGTATTTTTAGGGCAATTTCCAATGTTTTTAACCTTTTTCATTGGCTGAATAAATATTTTATCTTAGGGCTTGTGCACAGGGTTTATTCAACTTCATTATTTCAACTGTTAGGAATTGTATGGTGGAATCTTGCTGTCACTTTTGAAACTTAAAAGTGGATGATTCCAACCCGTTACACAAACAGTCAGTGGTATAGCCAAGGCATTTTATTGGGGCCCCGGGGGGTTGCCAGAGTCAATTTGCTGACAAGTAACTTGTTTGCCAACCTGATGTCATGTAAAATGGAAATCCATGGAATGCTACAAAATTTTATGCTTCAGGGGAAATCCGATGGCCAATGTATGTACATTTATATCATTTATGTATCATTATGGATTCATTTGCCGATGAAGCATTGCTGACTGGAATTAATTGGGGGGGGTGGAGCTGCACCCCCTCCCCCATTTGCTACGACACACACAGTCAATCTCACAGTGTTTCTTGTATTCATCTTCACAAAAAAGACAAATGACAGTTCATAAAAGGTAGGTATTTCTTTATTTCTAAAGGAAGGTACCACCACAGGATGCAACACCTTTGCGCAGCAAGCTATATACAACCCTCGAATCCCGTTCTATGCACCACATGGATTATTCTCATGAGGACAACCAGATCATCCTGGCCGAAACGTTGAGTTGACACCAGTGTCATAGGTCTCGAGACCGGGTCTCGTTATCGAGACCATCTCAAGACCTTTTTTTGTGGATGTGGTCTTGGTCGCGTCCTATCCAAGTTGCGGTCTCGCAAGGGTTGGTCTCGGTGTCAAGTGTTGGTTTTGGTCTCGTATTTCAAAATCTCGGGTTTCCCCCCTCGAGACTACAGCAAAATGTGCATCTGTAGCTACCACTCATGAATGCACTTTCCAGCTGCTATATATTTCAGTTGAAACTAAGTGAAAATAGGCTTGGGAGTTCATGGTTGTAGGCCGATGTGTAATTCAACCATACACCTGCTTAATGGTATTGAAATAACAGAAGTCTGCCGCTCATTACAACTACATTGTATTTCCCAGAGGTAGTACATGTATATAATTTTGAAGTTTGGTCTCAGTTTGGAAGTCCAGGTCTCAGTCTCGATCTTCAGTAGTCTTGGTCTGGGTCTTGAAGGAGTGTGTCTCGGTCTTGCTCTTGGTCTTGAATGCCTTGGTCTTGGACATTAAGGTCTCGGCTACAACACTGGTTAACACTCACCAGTTCTCCAAAGAACCACACCTCTTCCAAAAGAGATTGATTCCATTGTGTACCACAAGCCAGCATCTCAAGGTGCGTGTACATACATGTATAAATTTCTTTTCATCAAAGTTGCTGTTATTTTATTAGTAGACTGCAAAATTTATCACAAAGTGAACAATCTTGTTTCCTTTAGACATGTTAAAAGCAAATTTCCATTCTTTCTGTCTTCATTCACAAAAAGTGATTTAAAGGCCATTGTACCTGGAGAAACCATTTCTCTTAATGATAATAGAGACTCCACCTCCGCTCACATATAGTGCCTGCACCAATTTTCTGAGCCATCATTGAGGAAAAAAATGAACTCCTAACAAATCTTGTATACCAAGGTAAAAAGCAAGATTTGAACAAGACAGGTTAGTTTAAAGGAGGGTCATCAAGCAATCTTTATTCTGAGTGGGAAATGCGATCACTACCATAGTAACAGAGTAATCCATCCTCGTGTTGAAGTTCTTACTTTTTTATCTAATAACATTTGGAGAAAATATTTGGCCTGGGGTGCTTTATTTTAATGTTCGATTAAAATGGAGGATGGAATTAACATTTGAAGTGGCAAGATTTATGGCAAGTTTAAGAAAAACTTTGGCTGCAGCCTTCCAGAGATTGCTAACACTAACAACAGACTGGCTGTGTAAAAGGACAAATGGAGTGTATTCAGACATATCAAACTGGAGCCTATCAAACTGGGTTGCCTCAATATAACGGAGGGTAACCTGAATGGAGGGTAATGCTGAAGGAATGTAACTCTCCTGGAAAATAGCCTTAAGTTGATGATACCAACCCAAGTGGATTTTTTTTAGTTTACAATTACATTTGATTCATAAGTTGGCCTGGCAATTAATATGTTTTAATATGTATAAATATTATCACCTTTCACCATGTACATGTATAAATCTCTGCAAAATAAACAAAGGGATTTTCACTCCTCGGTAAATTTTATTGGCTGTGATTTCAACGCCCATAAAAAATGCTGACGTTTAAGACTTAATTAACTCAAATTAAAGTTGAAAGATGAGCAAGGTCATCATTTTTCCAGATATCAGCCATGACTTTCCTCATTTTATCAGACAGTGGTAATTAATTCACTGCTGCTCACTTCTGGAGAAATAAACCCCCAAAGATGAACATTATCTAATGGTCCATGTTTTGAGGAGCCTGCCATATCAAAATTGCAGCTTGCATAAGTAATCATGTGGACTGGGATCAAAACACAATATCTTTTGTTTCGTTATTTGTATCAAGAAGAAGTCCTGGGAGAGTTCTCTGGATTTTGAAACATCGAAGACATTTTACTGGCAACGTTACACTCCTCAATTGGTAAGGAAACAGTTTATATTATGCTCTGATTTTAGCTTGATAATAAAAAGGTGTGTTCAAGATTTATATATATTCTTATGCATGTACAGTTCTGTAAAATCTGAACATGGCTTTTATCGTACTTATCTGTGAATGAAGGCAAAAGTTTTGGCCAGTCTTACTTGCTATTAATGGGTAACTAAGTTTTCCCATTTTACACATGCTCATTAGTCTGTCATCAAGTAATCTTCATGTCATATTTCCAATTTGAGAGTAATATATCCGTTGTAATATGTGAGAGTAATATGTACATTATATGTGTATATGAGATTTGATAATCGGAGAATGATCCAAACTGGACTTGGTGTCACCAGAAAGGGTTCATGTTTCTCTATCCATATTTCCAATTGGAGGAAAAAATCCAGGGATGAAGGCGATCGATAGTTTAAATTTGTGTCCGTGTTGTGTCCTATATTTTTTTTCTCCTCAATGGTACACATAGTAGTTAGACTGTTTTTGAAGGAAAGTTGAGTGATTGAGTATGAGACTAAATAATCTAAAATTGATCTGAATGGGCTAAATAATCTAAATAGATCTGAATGGGCTGACACATGGTAGCTGGACTCTTTTTGAAGCAAAGTTGGGTCATTGAATATGAGACTAATAATCTAACATTGATCCGGATGGGCTGACACATGGTAGTTGGACTGTATTTGAAGCAAAGTTGGGTCATTGAGTATGAGACTAAATAATCTAAAATAGATCTGAATGGGCTGACACATGGTAGCTGGACTCTTTTTGAAGCAAAGTTGGGTCATTGAATATGAGACTAATAATCTAAAATAGATCCGAATAGGCTGACACATGATAGCTGGACTCTTTTTGAAGCAAAGTTGGGTCATTGAGTATGAGACAAAATAATCTAACATTGATCCAAATGGGCTGACACGTGGTAGTTGGACAGTTTTTAAAGCAAAGTTGGGTCATTGAGTATGAGACTAAATAATCTAAAATAGATCTGAATGGGCTGACACATGGTAGTTGGACTGTATTTGAAGCAAAGTTGGGTCATTGAGTATGAGACTAAATTATCTAAAATTGTTCTGAATGGGCTGACACATGGTAGTTGGACTGTATTTGAAGCAAAGTTGGGTCATTGAGTATGAGACTAAATAAAATCTAAAATTGATCCAAATGTGATCGAACCAAATCCTGTCATGTGCTGGATTGCTGCATCCAATCAAAATCAGTTTTGCACGGCCATGTACGACCTCATTGGCTTAATATGGAACATAAGGGCATAGCTTTTCGGAGATTGGCAAACATAACTTTAAATCAGAATATACATAAGCACAATTGGATGTACTTAGAATTTAAAATTGTTCTGCAGCGGAAATGCCGTACTTTGCATGGTCTCTGTTGATTATTAGTGAATTTCCCACCATGTGCTTTTTACAACCATCGCGTGATGTGGAGCCACCATAAGTTTACTGTACATGTACAGTGTACGTTTACAATACATTGTGTTCCTGTACATACAGGCTTCTTGGTGCACATGTATGTGCAGAGCGCTAGAGCTGGGGCGGTATAACTTGTTATCCATTTTTCTTTATGTTTGCTTCTTTATCGATTTTTTTGCATGCATGGCTTTTTGGCTGCAGCACTATGGATGAGCCCCCTGAACTTTTGAGAACTGAAGTGGTTGAAATGACCCTTCAACACTGGACCAATGTCACCCACTTGAAATTTGAAAGTATGAAGTTTGAATTTGAAGTCGAGTGGGACTGGCAAGTTATGGGGGGAGACTTATGTTGTTTGGTGTAGGGGAGCAAAGAATGCAGGGATTTTGATACCTGAGATTTGCCATGTGAGCAGGATGTTTTCTTTTTGTTGGTTTTCAACTGTATTTTATGATGTTTTTCTTTTTTCATGTTTTTACACAATACATTCCATTTGATGTTTAGGGGTTAAATGTCATTTGCTAGTGTGAATAATTTCTGTTCATTAATTTAATGTATGTTTTTGTGTCAGATTTATTTTCGTGAATTTAATGTATGTTTTGTGTCAGATTTATTTATTTTCATTAATTTAATGTATTTTTTGGTCAGATTTATTTCAGTTTCGTTAATGTATTTTTGTGTAAAATGTATTTTCTTTCTGTTAACTTTATTTTTTGTGTTAGATTTATTTTATTTTTGTTAATTTAATGCCTTTCTGTGTTTGATTTATTTATTTGCCATTTCATGAACCAATTCTTCCTTTTGCAATTACTTATTGTATATGTGTGTGGAAGACCTATTGGTGGCAGTTATTGAATGAACTATTTCCTTTCCTGGCATTTGTAATGTTTCTGTTCATGATTTCAGTGTATGTGTTATGCTTTGTCCAATGTCGCTTTATGCTTTATCTTGGAAAATGCCAAATAAATAATAGTATTTCCTCCATTATACATGTTAGTTAGTCTCTTTTTTTCAGAAAAGTGGAGTTTCTATTTTCAAGTTTAAATACTGTAGGTAGGCAGTTGATCTGAATGGGCCAATCTTGGTGTAATTGGAAAGGGTCCATATTTTTATATCCTTTCGTGAAAATTTGATTTCAATAGTTGCAAACATAAAACAAATTTAGCTTCCTATTTTGTTCAGTTCTGCATTATACACATCAGATGCTCTGCCTCAGCCACTACGTATATGTTGTGTCTCTGTATATATCTGAAGCTAAATAGTCTCAAAATGGTCAAAATGGGCTGATCTTGGTGTCATTGGTAAGATATAAGTTTATCTAATCAACTGAAAAATCTTATTCCTATTTTTCCAAATAGAAGAGACATATCCCTGATTAAAAGTAGAGAGGCTTCCTATTTTGTTCATTGCCAGATTGTACACAAGGCAGTTGTTATATCCCTGATTAAAAGTAGAGAGGCTTCCTATTTTGTTCATTGCCAGATTGTACACAAGGCAGTTGTTCTGCCTTTGCCGCTATGTTGTGTCTCTGTAGCCGACATAAAATATTATGAAACAGTCAAAATGGGTTGATTTTGGTGGTCACTGGAAAGAGTATATGTTTCTCTATTCATTGATGTAAGTTTCCTGTCCAAATTTGAGCTGTAGTTAGGGAAATGTCTGTGAAAGAAGGGAAATATCTGTGAAAGAGGGCAAGAGTTTTTGACCTACCTGCAGTTCCCCCTTTGTCCACACTTTGCCCGTGCTCTTTCCATGAAAAGATGGCTCCATGTTTTTGAGCATAAAAGGGGCAAAAACTTTCCAAATCGGGCTACCTTGGAAGCATCTGAAAAGGTAAATATTCCTCTATCTATTGATGTAAGTTTCATATTCCTTTTTGCTGTGTTTTGGGAAATATCTACAAAAAAGGGAAGAATTTTTGTGCTACTGCTTGCTATTTTTATGCAAGTTTATCTTTGTCCACGCTTTGACTTTACTGGTCTTCTTCCTGTGAAAACATAAAAGGTCTACAAATTATCCAAATAATTTCCCACTAAAGTGATATATCGTCCTGTATCTAATCACACACCCATCTGCTATAGACAGGCCTTCTGCATTTCCTATTAAAGTGATATATGGTCCTGCATCTATTCCCACGCCCAACTACTATAAATGAGCCTTTGCATTTTCAATTTAAGTTATATATGGTCCTATATCTAGTCACACACCCGTCTGCTATTGATAGGTCTTTTGCATTTCCCAGGAAAGTGATATATGGTCCTGTATCTAGTCACACACCCATTTGCTGTACACAGGTCTTCTGCCTTTCCCACTTAAGTGATATACGGTTCTCTATTTAGTCACACACCCATCTGCTATTGGAAGGCCTTGTGCATTGCTCAACTAAAGTGATATATGGTCCTGTATCTAGTCACACACTCATCTGCTATTTACAAGTCTTCTGAATTCCCCGTTAAATTTATATATGGTCCTGTATCTAGTCAAATACCCATCTGCTATTGACAGATCTTCTGCATTTCCCACTAAAGTTAAATATGGTCCCATATCTAGTCACACACCCATCTCCTATTGGCAGGTCTTTTGCGTTTTTCAAATAAAGTGATATATGTTCATGTATCTAGTCACCCATCGAACTGCTATTGACAGGTCTTCTGTATTTCCCACTAAAGTGATATATGGTCCTGTATCTAATCACACACCCATCTCCTTTTGGGAGGTCTTTTGCATTTTTGAAATAAAGTGATATATGGTGCTGTATCTAGTCACACATCCAACTGGTCTTGACAGGTCTTCTTCATTTCTCAACTAAAGTGATATATGGTCCTGTATCTAGTCATTCACCCACCTGCTATTGACAGGTCTTCTGTATTTCCCACTAAAGTGATATATGGTCCTGTATCTAGTCACACAACCATCTGCTAATGACAGGTCTTCTGCATTTGTCCACTAAGTGATATATGGTTCTGTATCTTGTCACACACCCATCTGCCATTGACAGGTCTTCTGCATTTGTCCACTAAGTGATATATGGTCCTGTATCTAGTCACACAGCCATCTGCCATTGAAAGGACTTTTGCATTTCTCAACTAAAGCGATATACGGTCCTGTATCTTGTCACACAACCATCTGCTATTGACAGTTCTTCTGCATTTCCCACAAAAGTAATATATTGTCCTGGATCTAGTCAATCAGGTCTTGTGCATTTCTCAACTAAAGCGATATATGGTCCTGTATCTAGTCACACACCCATCTGCTTTTGACATGTCTCCTGCATATCTCAACTAAATTGATATATGGTCCTCTATCTTGTCACACACCAATCTACTTTTGAAAGGTCTTCTGCTTTTCTCCACTGAAGTGATATACGGTCCTGTATCTAGTCACACACCCATCTGCCATTGACAGGTCTTCTGCATTTGTCCACTAAGCGATATATGGTCATGTATCTTGTCACCTTACCCATCTGCTATGAACGGGTTTCATGCATATCCCACAGAAGTGATATATGGTCCTGTATCTAGTCACAGAGCCATCTGCTATTGACAGGTCTTCTGCATTATTTAACTAAAGTGATATGGTTCTGTGTCTAGTCACATACTCATCTGCTATGAACAGGTTTTATGCATATCCCACTGAAATGATATATGGTCCTGTATCTAGTCACAGAGCCATCTGCTATTGATAGGTCTTCCGCATTTCTCCTTTAAACTGATATGTGACCCACCATCCCAAAACCTGGCTGAACATTTCTATTGTGTTACTTTGTGTTATACAAGAAATTTTGTGTCCATTTCATGCAGAGCAAAAACGTGCAGAGCATGAACCACAGGTGAACCACTGCTTTTATGGGACATCTGGCTTCTTGGCAGTTTGTCATTTTTTTGTGCATGCCAGTTGTTGTTGAGCTAGTAGCGGTTTGGCACCTGTGTCCTCCTCTACTCCATTACAAGTTGTACATATTGTACATTTTGTCCACATCAATAGAGCAGTAAGGCACCTACTTTCCTCCATTCATCTTGAGAGTCCACTGCAGGCTCTCTTTGCCTCCTGAGCCAGAGTTACGGTGAAACTATGTGTTTACCATCCACCATGCTGGACTCTTTGCTCACGTACAGTGCACAACTTATGAACAGGCTTTTAACTGCAGCAAAGGATACACCGTCAATACTTGAAAGACTCGAAAAGAAAGAGCTGTTCCAGCTTTTGCCAAAACAGCTAAAAAAATCAGAAAACCAATACCTGTTTCGTGAGTTGCCGAAACAGCTAATTATAACATCTTTGCTCGTTATTTATCCTATCCAAGTGTTCCGGAAGCGCACCATCAGGGGTCAACTTTCAGGCGCTGTTATAGGTAGACTTGTCTCTTTTTGCCCAACAGTTTTAGAAAGTGGTTTTGTTTACCCATGCAGTGTTATGCTCTTTAAGTTGCCCACCAGTCCAGCGATTCACCTGTTATTCTGCATAGGGCAAAAGCATGCTTAATAATTTCGGGAAAGGACTGATTAAAAATGTAGCATATCAAACCCTAAAAGAAAACCGCTTCTGGTCATTGTCTTGAATGTCGACCTGATCCGACACCCCCCCCACACATACACACAAAACTGTCAAAAGGCTAACCCGTTCCTTTGGAGCGCTGGGCGGCATTATTTCCGCCCTACATTGTATGTACATGTATTTTGTAATGGGGGGGATTTACTGTCGGACAGTGAGTGTGACCCAACTTGCAAAAATGCACAGTTGCATTCGATGTCCCTCTCTACGAGTACCCAAGGAGCCAATAAGGGGACAGGCACAATGAAGATTTTTTAAATTCCTTTCCCTCGAATTATTATTTCA
>NW_019091361.1:3895-85246 GCF_001949145.1 Acanthaster planci
TACTTGGACCACACCACTCCTTTCTTCAATAGACTAAATATTTTAAATCTTTAGTTATCTTTATCGAATTATCTCTGCCTGGGCCTATTAAATGTTATGTTTATATAATATTCACAACATGCTTTTGCAAGTGTTTGATTATTTATTTTCATTTGCGCCCTCATTTTACTTACATGGGACAGTAGTTCATTAAGATGCGACTTACATGGGAAAAAAAAGAACATCATTTGCAAAAAATTCTATTTTAATGTGGTGATAAATAATTAACATGTGTACTTAGAATATAAAAGAATCGGGACGAATGTGTTCTGCATCTGGCAAGTTGAAACTGCATATTCAAATTGGGAACACGGAGTCAGACGTGGGTCCTCCTCCTCCAAGACCATAAATCACGCCTCTCTATAGATGTGGAGGGAATAATTATCGACGATAGGCCCACGTACTGACGCAACGCAAATGTCAGCTACCACCTTCTTTAATTAAAGGATCCAGGAAATGACCTTTTCTTAGAATCACTTTCTGTGTATCTCTGTACTCTTCTTCCATGCATGAAGACAGTTTGACATCTTTTTTGAGTTAGGTGAACTGAGCAGTGCACCAAGCATTTCTGGACTGTAGTACATTATCTGGTTTTCTTACCCGTTTACATCCTCTGACGTTTGTCTCAACCCAAAATGTGCACAATTGCATCAAACGCATATATTTTTGAAGACAATATTATCAATGTATACAATCCTTTTTTTCCTTTGAAAGTTACCAAGCAAGCCCCTGATCAGGGTTTTACCTTCCTGAAACGTAGCCGGTGGCCTCTAGTTCAGCCGCAGGAACGCCGTTGCTATATCTTCGGTAGTCAGTGGCGTATCCAGTGGGGGCGGCGGGGGTCGTTTTTACAAGAATACTTAGGTGGGCAGGAAGGAAAGTAAGCGGTTAATTTATTCATCAAATATTAGCGATAAAACAATGCGAAACAACACCAGCAATCATGTGCCAATTCTGACATTCACTTCGACAATTTCATCATTCCACTCGTTATTTTCACTGTTTTATCTGACAATTTCATCATTCAGTGAGTTGGCAATGTCAACAGTTTCCATACGGAGATTTCAATATTCTTTACATTACATTACCGTCGCTATGGGGACAACAGTGTATAAGCATGTGAATGGAGATACATACATCACTCCATAGATTACCGTCAATATGGGGACTCCATATAATAACCGTCACTATGGTGTTGTCACTGTGAGGCTGATTTTGGTTCCCTTCATTTAATTGCTCTATTGCCAAATATAGGTCCTGTCTTTCCTAAGTGGTGGTAAATTACCACCCAACGAACTGTTCCAAGTCTTAGCCCGCCGTTCGTTAGCTGATATCCCCTTGTGTCAGTGTAGCCGCTTATCCTTGTGCAAGTTTAATAAATATATTTGTGGGGTTAGGCCAGGTAAATTCCACCTTCGTTCAGGCGGTCTACTGGGTCCGCCACAAGAGGTGTCCCAAGCTGTCCCGCCACAATACTAATGAGTTTTAATTAATGAACACTAGGGCAACTTTTCAGGATATTTGTAAACCCGTTGTAGCCTCAGAAACCATTGCGACATAAGCTTTAATTTGGTCACATCACGAACGCATCATATGGTCTGTTACCTTGAACAAGTGTCACATGACGCTCAAGGAAGTGTTGATTAGGTGTTGTAATGACTGATAAGTATTTTCACTTTAATAAAACGTGCGTATGCGTTTGATCATTATTTCTTATAGTGCCACTTCTTTTGTTACAATGAATGATCACGTTTTCCTCATTTCAGCAACGAAACGGAAATGAAATTTACTTCCTTCGATTAAAGTGTCATTTGATTTACTGACACTTCTTAATGGATGAAGATGCGGCGTCTTGGGTAAGCATGTTTGGATAGGGTTGCTCAGTTCGTGGGCAATTCCATCCCAACTTGACATTTTCACCGGAATATCCAGTGCATTTGTGTAGATAACGCGATCGTATGACATTGCTTTGAGGTGGAGAGGGCA
The DNA here is from genome assembly GCF_001949145.1 of Acanthaster planci. Next base: position 5,921 of record NW_019091361.1, read on the forward strand.
CACCCGCAAAACAGAGGAGTTTGTTGTAACGTGGACTACGTTTTGAGCAAGATGGAGATTCTGAACATTCTATCAATTTCCATTGGAGTGATAGGCCTTGCTGGCAATTTCGTCGTCTGCTTGGTGATTTGGCGCATGAAAGACTTGCATACATTGACCAACGCCTTCATCTTCAACCAAGCAGTTGCTGACTTGTTATGTTCATTGGCGCTGTTTCTGTGCACAACCCTCCCGATCCCCGATCCGTTACCTTCTGGAGTATCTGGCTTGCTACTGTGTTATATGTTGAAGTCTGAAACTACCTTGTGGCTCTTTATGAACACATCATCAATCAGTCTGGCAGCTTTAACCCTCGAAAGATACCTGGCCATTGTGTTTCCCTTCTGGTACCGGAAGATCACATCGTCAAGGCGGCCTCCTGCGATCGCCATAGTGTTGACGTGGATTGTAGGCTTCAGTCTCGGATGCGTTACCAGTATCTTCCTCGTCGATTATTCAGGGAGCGAGAATCGATGCCGATACACCACGCTTTCCCCAACATCAGATCCTGCACACGGAGTCATATTCGCCTTGTATCTCGTCTACTTCATGACCACCGCTGCCACTATGCTACTGGCTTACATTCACATTATTGTCGTTTTGAAACGGAGTGCACGGCTAAGGATCCGGCCGACTACCATAAGGCGATCAGGAATTAGGCAAAAAAGATCGCAAGAGCACCCGCTACTCCGTGCGAGACGTAATGTCATCTGGACCTTAATCTTAGTCTTTGCGGTCTATATCATATGCTGGCTACCCAATGAGATCATGTCTGCATTGGGAACCACGGGACTTCCTCTTCGGGTATCAGTCCTACTCGTGGCCAGCAACTCCTGTGTGAATCCCGTTATCTACGCCATTAAGTACAGATCTTTCAGAAACGGACTCAGACAACTGTTTTGTAAATGTTCTTGAGATTCATTGAGAAGTTTGTATCTCTTATTCTGTGCAACTGTTTGAGAAACCATGCCGCATATTTCTACCCGGAAATTTTTCCTCTCGAATAAGTGTTGGGCGATCTTATTTTTTTTGCAATTGTTGCCATCTTTGGTGTTTTGTGCCATCTTTTGCATGTTTCTGCATGCATAAAATTAATAAATGCAACCTCTTTTGAGTAGGCCTAACTATAGGAACGTCGCCGGCATCGTTACCAAGGTTGTCCTGAAACGTCAGCAACTTCTGCATGACAATTTGAGTGCTTGGTCGCCATCGATCTTTAAAACTATGTGAGTGCATTTGAAAAGGCCCTTCTGCGAGGAGTGTCTGCATTTTGGTGTATGCTTCGAAAAAGCCTCATTTAATGCAATGACTTTATTCCAAAAAAAAAAGATACTGTGTAAAAGCATGTACAAATAGTTACACCCTCATTTCCGCTGGGCAAGAAGAAGCCGATTGTTAATACAATGTAAATCTAGGATGCTATCGATAGCCAATCAGAACAGTAGTTTGAATCTTGGCTTAACAACAGTGCAATTTAATTCACTCTTATTAAACTGCGTCTACTCATTTTAAAATTTTAAGCTACTTACCATAAAATAATTACAGACATCAATTACTAGGAATAGGCATCGCGAATTCAGGAATTTCTGAGTGCAATGTTCTGACTGGGTTTTAATGAACAACATATTTTTTGGCTATTCAAGGGCAAAGCAAATTTTGTTTGGATCGCGGCCTTGAGTTTTAAAATGTCGCAATTAACCGAAGAGTATTGAAGTAAAGGAGTATTTAATCATCAAAATCTCAAGAGATATTGAAAATAGTAGACAGATTGACGTAAAAAAATGAACTGTAACAGATTAATTTACGACTCACATGGCATCATACAAGGCTTATTATTGCACACTTACGGAACTCATGTTGAAGTTACCAAAAAAACCCCGAATTTTTCGCGTTTGTTTATATAGCTTTTATCTAGTTTTTCCCTTTAATTTTGGTCGATCCTTCCAACCACTTGCTTAAAATCCAGGCCAGTTATTTACTTTCCACTTGTTACATCTAATTCTTTCAGATTACCTTGTCAGAATTGGTTCTACTAGTTCAGTATTATTTGAATCCATTTCGGAGACTGATGGAGCAAATCGGAATTAATTTAATTTCAAAGAACTATACGCCAAAAAGACAGTATAAAATAACAATTCCTTGGCCTGAATTTAACAAAACATTTATATCCACTAGTGTTATATTTTCCACTTTGAAGACATTTTGGTGTTGCAATGAAGAATACATTCGTCAGGTATGTAACAACAGGCATTTCCCCAATCAATTTGTATGAAAAGTAGGTTTGGTCTTGTATAGCAATGCAAAGGTTTCAGCAGCACTCCATACATTCTAAAAATGTCCGGGTCAGATTGACCCACAATTGGGTCCCATTCGGTATGACCCTTTTCTGGGTCAAAACATGGCCCCCTTTCGGGTCATATTTGACCCTCTCTGGGTCATAATTCTGGGACAATCTGACCCGGACGTTTTTAGAGTGTATTAGTATAATTTAATTGGTGCACTTGATGTCTCCCATTTAAATCTACTTTCATTTAGCGGATAACGCCATTTTTTTGTGCTTGGAGATGTAACGTCTGGTATACTGAAATATCGCACTTCGACATCAGCTTGTGCAGATAATCCGTAAAGATTAATTTGAAGGCATCAGGTGAAGACTAGATTTTCAAAGGAAAGCCCCCACATAGTTTCATAAAGTTTAGATATCTACAATGATTCTTTACGTCTTACTCTTAACGAGGCCCGGTGATATTTCGGCGTTCCGGCCTCATAGTCCCGTGCCCTGTTAAACTCTGATTGTGTATGGGATTCTGTGTTTCACGTCAGTTGGTAGTACAGCATGTTTCCCGGGCTGTGAACTGGCTGGTGCCCAGTTCCTCTCTTCAGATAGATAACTGTACGCTCTGAAATATGAAAAACCCAAAGCTTAAGTGTTAAAGAGCGCTGTATCTGTTGTTGTATTGTCTCCTAATTCTTCAGACGATGAAATACTGGTGCAGGTACTCTTTGGTGTGTAAATTTAAGTAGCTTATATCATCACAGTGTGTGATCCTTCTGATATACATACAAAACGTAAAGAACTCTTTAACTTTGTGATTTTTTGAACTAGTAAGAAATGTTGTATTGCAAGAATATCAGAAGCCCTAAATACAGAAAGACCAGCGGATAACAAAATAATTTGTAAATTAACAGGCCTAAACTTAACGCCGCGTTTAGATTTTCGCAGTATGCAGTCAAGTGTATACATGTGTATTCAAATTATTCACATTATTACCTGTCCATGTTTTCTCTGACGTCATTACAAATGCTGTGCATTGATCTTCTTGGTCGCACAAGTGTTTTGCTTCGTTTTCGTCGAAAGCTGTTAGGACGCAGCTGGGTCCACCCATCTGTAATGAGGCAGTGCACCAGAAATCGCCCTGGTGGGGCAAGTCGGTATCAACGAGAACGTCGTACTCATTCCCTGTACCTGGTAGAACGGTTAAGATCAGACATGGCTCAGTCTATGTCAAAGAAAAGATGAGGAACTAGGGTGGGGGAGTGTTAGTGTTGGCACTGATGGGACCGCATTGCTTGCGTTTCAAGGTCGTTCGTAAACTAGCGAAAAGCAGTTCCCAGCAAAGCGCCATCTTCTGGTCTCGCTCGAGGCCCGTACGGGTGACAGTTATTATGTTTAAGATCTCATGCTGTATTGCTCTTTGTGTAAGGATAGAGTGTACAAGATATTGCAAGAGTCACGTGTCTGCGGTGTTGTAGACAGAAAAACCTGACGTGCAAAGAAATAAACTAGCTCTTAGTATGTGAGAAGTGCTGTTCTGCAGATAGTCAATCACACTTTAGCGTACAAGTCTGAAACTTGGTCCTTTTTACCAGTAATCATCAGTAATTAAAAAAAAGATATAACTCAAGAAAAGAAATTGTCTGGGTCCAAAAAGGGGTTCATTTACGGTACACTTTCCGTACAAACAAAACGGGGTTCGGTTACACTTTTGTGTAGAAACAAATTACTTCACTTTTCTTGTCGCATCAAATGTCTTTGAAACAAAAGTAATGCTCATTCCTGCCATTTTCGGATAAGAAGGGGTCTTTTTACCCATGTCCTCCATTATACACTTATGCGTATATGGAAACTTCGTAAGCTGGTAGGTATTAACATAAGTACTGGAAACAAAAACAATACTCAGGAAAAGCTCACTCTTGGAATTATGTATAAGGAGGGGTCTTTTTTACCCTTTCAAGTGACAAAAAGGAGTCATATGTCACAATGAGGAACAAACATTTGAGAATGACATATCAGATCTAGAGGTATATGTACTTGCATCCTTCGCTCCTGTATTCAGTACAAATAAACTGGAACTCCGAATATTATACTGCACGGCTCCAGCCTTGAAGCGAAAATGAATGTTTAAAGTTTGGATGGCCAATGTCCACTGACAGGTTGACCGCATCCAGCTAATCAATACCACTGTCCTCAATATCATCTTCAGCAGTGTAATATTTCTCATCGTCCTCACTGTCGCCTTTGAGGGACTATTAGGCACTGCAGAATCGGGCAACTGTGGCCCATCACACCATACAATACTGTATAGAGGGATCCCAATACGACGCTTTTAGCGTCGATCTGCGCATTTCCGCGTTTGAAAACGAGGCTGTATGTGTTAGCTTCAATTCTTAATACGATTAGACGACGAAAGTAAGGAGTCAAGACACAAAACACATAAAGGTTTGTTAAATTAAGACTGTCCAGGCTTCAACTTTTTGTGGAAGAGTCTTTTAGGATGACTCAACACGTAAAATCAAAAGAAAAAATAACGGCAATTTACCGCGAACTAACTTATCTGCGATGGTCGTGCATCTTTGGCAGTGGGCGTGGTTTAAACTGAAGTGGTGTCACACTTACGAACCAGATACTGCATATACTGTGTCGACTCTGCGGGCGCACGAGAGGAAGTTCAACACAGAGAGCCTCGGTTTCGATGCAGATATGCGCAGATGGAGCTAATGTAAAATCCCTCTATATGACTGACTCCATCATATCAGGCCAAGACTCAAGCCAAAGAACTGAAGGAAGTTTCCTCAACCTCCTTTAGTTGCCTACAAGGTAACCAACATCAAGAAGAATACTGTCAGAGCCAAACTCAGCCATGTAGAACACAACCAATCCTCCGCACTTGAGGAATCTGACAACATCCTGGATATTCTAGTCTCACTATTGGATGAACAAGTCCGATCCGACTAATTGTGTTAGTAATATCACCCAGATAGACGGTTACCCCGTACTTTCAGTCAAGTGAGTGCCACTCAACTTGTTAAACCTCACCTGATTTAATTTCTGAATAATTTCTGACGAATACCCCAAGGAACGAAAATGCATTCCCGCTATTTCTCAGGTGAACCCCAACCCATAGTTTGGGTAAATATGGTTCTGATCAAAACTAATTTAATTTCGTTCCTATTATTTCTACCCTCCCGAAACTCCACTGCAGTCTCCATGTAGAAATAAATCACGCAATGACACACCGTCAAATGAACATGTGCTCTTTCAAAAGCACCCAACGTTTGTTCGTTGAGAGAGTTTGTTCGATCTATGAGAGAGCGCGTCTCTGAATTGGATAAAGTACCATCACTTCTCATCCCCAACCATCAATAAGTAGCTTATAAAGAAACGGATTCTGTTAATCTCCTTCAATGTTAGCTTCTTTCCTGACAAATGATTCCGACAATCTCCCTCCAGGGAGGGGTTTTCTCAAATTTCAGTGGGTACAAAATACATGTAGACCTGGTAAAAATGAAATTCTGCCCCTGACCCTGTCTCGTCTGCAAGATGTTTCAAAGTTATCAGCCAATATTAGGAATGAGAGTCTGTCTGAATATGACATTTACCCCTATGATAGGACCATTAAAGTCAAATAATTATGCAACGCCATTTCCTCTCTTGAGTTATAATTTTTAATCACTGGTGATTACTGGTAATATAGGGCCAAGTTTCAGACTTGTACGCAACAGTGTAATTGAAGGTGAATGAATTTGGGGGGGGGGGTTCGGGGGTCCCCTATTCCTCAATTAGTGCTGGGAATGGTGCATTCAAGAAATGGGTTTTCTTCGCTACCTTACTAATACTTGAAGATAGCCATCATCAAACCTTTTGTACGCAATAGTGTAATTGAAACCGAGCTCGCTCCCGAACTATAGGGCATAAAATATTGACAGTTAAAAATTGCCATTAGAACCAAACCTGTATAAAAGCTCTGGTTTTCATCCTCTGCGTAGTTGAGGTATGTCCCACTGCGGTATAGTTGCAGGATCCGTTCCAACTGCTGATAAGTTTCCTGGGAACCAACCAGTGCCTCGCCTGGTTAGTAAAAATAACAATAACATACAGTTAATTGTTTCTCTACTGGGAATTTAGATAAAGGAGACGTTGTAAATGTAACGTCCATTGTAACATTGCTATTGGTAGATACCACCATTACAGTCATGATTTGTATTCCTCACTTCTGGCCGGGCTGGGTACGCCCCTCATGGCTTATTTCTAAAATTATTTCTTTTGTAAAGCCACGTTGAGTGAACAAATGATATGTACTAGTCCACTATAAATTGGGTAGAACCTTCCATGCTCTGTTAGCCATACCACCTTTGGCCAGCAGCCCGCTGACATGGTCTAGCTGCTGCAGTCAAGCTAGCTATACGTGGGCATTCTACTTGGGTGTGGCGATTCATCACAACATCCTGGGCGCTTCGATCGAGCAAGCTATTGAGAGTTCATTCAATAACATGAACTGTCAGCGCGGGTGCAACAACTTATCCACGAAAGTGCAGATCCTCCTTGCCTTCAAGCCTTGGTACCCGCAAAATCAGTCACCAGCGCCCCATTAGCAGACCAACTGGACTCCGTGACTAACAGCGAAACCTACTATCTTGTTTAATTCTCATGTTCACCGGGTCTCCATATTTTCCTTAGAATCGGCCGATTTCTGAATTTATTATTGTATAAATGTAACTTTTATTGTATTTAATTTTAGTCCTGAATTTGATTTTGGTGTTTAATTTAATCCTAGCGAATTAACTCCGAATTGCAATTTCGGTTTCCCCCGTCTTGTTAGTTGTTCGTTACCATTTTTGGCTTACTACGTTTATTCTTTCCATAATTTTGCTTTACTGCCGTATGTGACGTACTGGGCTTATTGTTTGGTAACACCAGTCCAATAAGCCTTTTGCGAATTAAATTTAAATAAAATCTGGTACACTGAGTTCTTTAAAAAATTCACGTGAACATAACAATTTGAATTCTTCACACTAAACACACTGTTGCTATACCTCGTGATTGGGCGCATGCTTTTGCTCAGTTACATAAGAGAGATGCCTTGCAACAATACACGGTTCTCAATGGATAAGAAGGGCAAAAAGGAACCAGCCCATTCCAGAGAAGGTAGTCGCTATGCAAAAGCTTGCCCCGAATCACGATGTAACATATGCAGCAAGGTATGAGACGGAGAGAACCCCCCCCTGCTTTGTGTTGGTCATTGTCTCGCAGGAATCTGGGGAATTCCTTTCAGACATCTTGGGAGGGGATGTGTTAAGTAACAATAGTCTCGAATGTGTATAGTGATTGGACATGTTGGGGGGGTACCCCTCGGTCTCATTTCTTGCTGAGTATACGATGTAAAGCAACAGTGTTTTTAGTCTGGGGAATTCAAATTGCTTTATGTGCAATCAGATAAGTCATTGTACCAGATCTTATTCAAATCTTAACTCGCAAAAAGCTTACTAAGGACTTTTGGAATTCTTTACACTCAGGTTCATACCTGTTTTGTTAACAAGATCAGTGACCATCACTCGCAGGCTGGATGGAGTTTCGAACGGTAACAATGTAAAGAAAATTTTATAAGCGCTGTACACATTCCTCCTATCGCTATAATATAGACACTTCCCGTCTACGCACGGTAGATAGACCGTTGAAGAGCTACCGAGGAGGGCGCAATCCACAGGTGTACGGCATGTAACTGGTTTGTCGTCTACGTCATCCAGGTCTACCAGTTTAATCTGAAATGGATTATTCAGTTAAAAAATGATGAGCTCGAAGCGGGGACAGTCATTTGCTAAAAATCAATTGAAAAATTCTACTCAGGATTCAGGGAACATTTGCCACTTTTTTAAAAGCAGGATTTTCGGACTGAGTATCATCGGATGCATGATAATGTGCCACGTGGCAGCTAGAAACACAGTTTTCTAAAGTACAATCCTATAAAACCAAAACGCACGTCCCAAATGGAGCTGCTGTAACTACTAAAGTAGAAACCCGGCGATGCAAACAACATACCTTTGTACGCATAGTTACACATAATTGTACTTGTTTTGGTATCCTTTTTGAAAGTGTTGCTCCTAAACTTCAGGAATTCTCAACTTCCACAAAACCTTAACTTTTCATGCATTGCCTTAGAAACCTGAAGTTGAAAATTCGGGTCTTCCGCAGCATCTTCGGAAATTTCAGTATTAGCTACCATGGCAACTAAAATAAATCCCTTTTTTGATATGAAGCATCTTCAAAAAGTGTTTCTTCCAACTTATTTTTTTCATTTCGGCTTTCATACCTCGCCGTCCACTGTAACGAACTGAGAAGGTTTGAAGTCGTGGATGCCGAGGGAGCCAACAGAAGAATTACTCAGATAATACATCAAACGACTCACTCCAAGAGATATCTGAACAAAAAGAAAACACAACGTCATCAAGTCACTTATGAAGACAGATGGGAAACCAATTACGATTGTGTTTACTTCATGTGAATTTCGACATTTAACATATACCTACAAAATATGCGGGCCTTATCTTGCAAATCATCTGGGAACTTAAGATGAGTCCCAACTCCAAGGCTGATCTTTGGTAAGACGCGTTCTAAAAACACTTTCACTAAACCCATCATCGGAAAGGTGCATTAAGACCATAAATTTGGTGGCTGTCTCATGTTCCTTTTTTGCTGATGACGAAATAGTCGTTGAAACGAATGGCCAATTTCCTCTGGCCATGTACGTTCGCGTGTATAGAACAAAAACCTTTGGAGAGAAAAATTTATCATTAATGCTTCGAATCGTTTCTTTATTCTGGTTTAATTAGAGAAATACTGGTGTTTGTTTTTATTAAATTTGGAAAAAAATCTACTTTTTACTTAACAAACACGTATAAGAAATCTTTGCAATTTTGATTCTGCAGCGGTTTTCTTCTTCGTAATTGTTCATTTTATAACTCTTACACGACATTCGTCTGTCATTTCCAATGATTGCTACACACTTTGTTAAGGTAAGACTACCCTCAGACCTGTTTTAATTTGAGTTGACTTGGTATGCAAGTCAGGAAGTATTGAATAAATCTGAAGTTTTGTGAAATCATTTTTAAGAATGAGTTGCAAGATAAGACAAGTTACCTTTGCTGAGTTATGTCTAAGCGTCTAATGAAATTGGCCCATGATCACGAGCAACTTCTACAGCTTTTTATTCTTAACAGTAGGCCAAAATAATGCAAAGAAAATATTTGGAGGTTGAAGATGCTGTAGCATTCCTTGAAGCGATTTTACCGGTGCTAAAATCAATGAAAAGCATGAAAATAGTTCTCGTCTTTAACTCCTTCTTGAGTTCTTTCAAAAAATTATGTAAAAGACGATGTTACATTATCGGGTATTTTGGTGACCATTACCATGTGCTACTTAACAAGCAATACAACTGCGCACACATCTTCAACAATCAATTAGTACCCATGTTTCTAGTGATAAACAACTTCTTTTCTCTGCCTTTAAACGCCAAAACTCTTTACGTGGCAACAAAACCAAGAAAATCACATGACAATGGCCACAGATGATGGTGGCACAATACGTATGTAAAGAAGGAATGACTGTATGGATTAACGGTTGAAATTATCGAACTTCTCAATTTTACAATGAAACGACGTCAAAATTTAGTCACCCTCAGTCTGTCTTCCCAGGACATTTTCAGTAATTCCAGGAATGTGATTGGATGACCATACTCTGTAACCATGGTAGTAGTGCGCGAGGAGTCATTGATATCAATCTTCCCGGGCAGGCAGAAACCTAATACCTGATTGTAAAGATAGAGAAAAGACAAAGTTAAGCACACATTACTGTATTTTGGGCATTTGAGTTGTGGATTCTTTAAGTCACAGATGCTGGCCAAACATGTATACCGTGACTTTCTCGGACACTCCAAACGTTTTTCTTGCTATTAGTTAGTAAACATGCTCAACTGCGTCAACAATAGCATATTTCAAGTTTTGATAGATGTTGTTTAGCAACTGAATATTTCAAGATGTACATTGTACTTTTGCGTCGGGGAGATGTGAATGATAATTACCGGTTTTGTTCTAACGATGTTACTTTATAGAGTATTTTGGTAAGCCTTATCCATGTGCTACTTAACAAGCATAGGTTCGAGTCCCACCCGAGTAATCTTGTGAATTTTTCACAAGCTCTCAGACAAGCACTGAGTATGCAGTGTTTATAAATATAAATATACGTTGTGTTACAGCAAAACCCATGATTAAAATTAAAACTCCCCGACGCAAAAGTACATCTTAACATAGTTTGCAGTACTCGCTGCTACATCTGACTCGGACCGGCCANCACAAGTTCAAGGACAAGCACTGACTATACAGCGTTAATATATATACGTTGGGTAAGGGCAAAACCCGTAATTAAAATCAACTGAATGTTTATCTAATTTATGAACTGAACATCTAATGTTTAGCATGTAAAGATGTGTTTTGTTACTGAACACAGTTTCTGGGGTACAGTGCCGAATAAGACTATCGGTTATTTGATATCTAAAGAGGTCATATATCCAAATCACATCGAGCATAAATAGTTGGGTATATACAAAGTTGTCTGCTCACAAAACCCTCTCAATATTTGGGAGCTGTCACATAAAAATATCGCAGTCAGAGGTATAAGGTATTCAAATAAATTTTTGATATCCTCTGATTCCGGGAGAAAACCGACAATGTGCTAGAAGGTATATTTGCAGATTCTTGTTTCTTCATTGACGAATCATCCTAACGTCATACACCAACAACTGGACTGAACTGTACGTGGGGTGCAGTGACTCTTAATACTATGACACGGCAGTCGGCCAATAATATACAACTCAGAATTACGTGTCATGGAAAGTAAAGTTAATGCAGCCATAAAGTATCGTTAGCGGCTGTTTACAGACGAAGTCATCCAAGTTAATTTGTTCGTGATCGTAGGCGTATCCACATGATACAACACGTACATGGGTATGTATAAGGTTGCAAAAATTTAGTTTTGGCACGGCTCGCATATCCGTAATGATGCACGTGGCAACGTAGCAACATTGGTGGCGCTGTTTTCCTCACAAACAAACTCATTTACCCAAAATGTAATTCAAAGGCATTGCAATCCAAACAAACGATACGTCAAGCGTCGTGCATGTGAGAATTTTTTTATTTTGGGGGAATAAAATTAATGTGGTGTACAAAACCGAAACTTTATACGTACTTGTTCCGTACCAAGTTGCTTCCGTACGTCGTCGGAGTCACTTTTCCACATTAAGTACAAGACAGCCTAAAGTGATGATGTCATAAGCGAATACGGATACGTGATACGAGCGTGCATTTTCTGTTTGTTGAAACTGTCTAGTGTGTGGATATCTGAACGCTTGTGCCCTCACCTTAATATTGAAAAATGAAGGGGGAGCCTACCAGACCAACGGCGCTAAGAAAAGGAGGTCTCCGTGGATTTACCGACAATTTACGACGCTAGAAAAAAGTCAGGTTCATGTAACACAAATCAAAAACCTCTGAGACTTTGGAAGAAGCATAGCTTTTTCGGTATTGTGTGTATCTGTCCTTTGAAATCCTGACATTTTTCATGGTGCTTTAATCAACAAGAGTCCGTGTATAGACTAAACCAGTATTACTAAATTAAAAACAGTAATAAAACAATACAATTATGTTCACGTAGACTAAGTCATTATTACTAAATTTAAAACAAAGCAACAGTAAAACCAATACGATAAAACAGATGAAACCCAAAATGCATATTGATGTATTTTTGCGTAGGGGAGATGTTAATTATATATAACGGGTTTGCCCTTACCCAATGTATATTAATAAGCCGTATATTAATACCCAATGTATATTAATAAGTATATTAATAATGTCCGAGAGCTTGCGAAAAAACCTCATAAGCTTACTCGTGTGGGACTCGAACTCACGACACCTCCTGCTTACTAGTGCAAATGTCTTAACCACTCGACCACCGAGCTTGCCGAGGTCGGCTGGCCGGTCCGAGTCAAATGAGGCAGCGGGTACCGTTGGTTCGAGTGGGTTCGAGTCCCACCCGAGTAAGCTTATGAGGTTTTTTTCACAAGCTCTCGGACAAGCATTGAGCATACAGTGCTTATTAATATACGTTGGGTAAGGGCAAAACCTGTTAAATATAATTAACATTTCCCCAAAGCAAAAATACATCTTGAAAATAGTTCGCAGTACCCGCTGCTTCAAACGTTTTAAAAAGTGCAGAATTTGGTTTGAAGCATGTGACAACCATTCCATGGTATCTTACTCCCAATATTCTTCACATTCCATACCATATGCCGCGTTTATTAGTGTTGGCAAATATTTGACAACCATTCCATGGCATCTTAGTTACATCCAATATTTTCAACATTCGATACCATCTACACAGAGTCTGTGTGTGGGGAAACATTTGACTTTCAATTTTGCAGGTGAACACTTCAGGTGCGTGGCTTGATATGTACGTCAACTGACAGATGACTAATTGATGTAGGCCAAGTTTATTTTAGTTGGTCCAGCTCTGCCTCGATGGATGGTACACTGGTTCTCTCAGGTGGGCCAAAATGTTACATATGTTGGTGAGAAATTTCGGTACATTCAACCAATAATTCTGCACTGAGAGGGCTCTGCTATGGCTTGCAAAATAGACACTGATTCCAAAATAGATCTCCATGGTCAATACAGAAATAAAGATATCACTTTTCATAATAATACATAACCTAGCTACCGGTATTGCACGAACTTTGCACGCCTGGAAATACAGCTATCTCTATTTCGGAATCAAATGTCATCTTTGCACGCCATACTTTGTTCATAAATATGACCAATTGGGGAGTTCAAATTCAATATTCAAGTTTCGCGGCTGCATAGTACTGTTGTAAGTTTTAGTAATGGGCTGCATGTTTTTTCCTATTTTTAAAGTTCCTAGAAAAGTTGGCACCTAACCCAACACCACCACCTATGAATATGGCACCCAAATGTATCACGCATTGGTAGTTGATACCACTGAGCTTCTATTATAAGGAGTCAAAAAGGTTTGAACCGAAGTTTTTCCTCCCAGGAATAAAACGATTTTAAAGGTCCCACTGCTTGCTTACTGAAATCCAGTCTGAAAACAAGTATACCTCGATTAAACGTTTGCAGGCTTTGCAGGTTTTCTTGGGTCCAAAGGGAGACTTAATACGGGGTTTCTACATCCAAGAGATTTCTTTTTCATAATGAACAAAGACAAATTTTCATACGTCGTATTATAACTTAGTGACGTGGTCAACTGGAGGTAGGCGGTGGAGGGCAACTTTCCAACTTAATTTATGTTGCTAACTTTTTAAATACAATGAAAACGCTACTACTGCGGGGGTTGGGTTTTTTTGGGGGGGGTTGAGGGTTCTAATACGAATGAAAAAACTTTGTTTTCGTCATTTGAGACAGAAACCCACTCCCTCATGCATCCGACCCCAAACTTTGATACGCTAATGAGCGAAGCAGCCCCTAAATCTTAACTTCCTTGGTGGAGTAAGCTCGCGGTTATTTCAAATATTTTTCAGCTCGGTGAAAATGACGCAATCGATATTGAGTGCTCGCTGTTGTTAGGATTCAAACATTAGTGTTCCTTGGAGAGGCTTCGTCTAATTGTTAGATTTTAAATGGCTGCCCGATTCCCTCGTTGCATTTTAGCTGAAGAATGCAAACACCGAAGGCTGTTAAGATACTCCCACAAAGAATTGCAAATCCCCAAAGTGCCCTCCCAAACGGTCCAACTGTTTGGGAATGCAAAAATATTATCGTTCACAAAATACAAATGCATCAGACTTTGGGTAAACTACGTTTCGGGCACGGGAAAAGCGTGTTTAAATAACAGAAAGAAAAACCTCCCTCGGTGTTTATCAAACTCCAGTTGACGACCGCCCACTGAATTACTGCGGCTTAAAAACACGAACAAAACAGCCACCCGGAAGGCCTAATCGGCCTACTTCGGTGTGTTACCCATTTGCTTTGCTCAGTTGAGTCACAATACTCGACCTAATGTATTTCAAGCAGGTTGAAAAGGACATGGGTCCTTTCAACACTGAAGAGTGAGGGATTAGCTCAGACGACCGAATCTCGTTGCCGACACCCGGCGGGTTTAACTGATGTCAGCGAGCCGTCATGAGCCCTTGTCACGAAAACAGGTGCATCTCAATCAGTTGCACAAAGAACTGATTTAACTTGCTTCAATCTTGCCTAAACAAGCGGGTAACAAATAGGGTCACAGTAACAAAATAAAGCTTATTTGAATTTTGTCTCTCTCGTGTGACTCGTGTTTATGACGCCCCTCCTGAGCGCTAGCGTCCATAATCTTTCTTCCTTTTAGATGGATACTGTTCTCAGAACCTCCTGGGTCAATGATCAGATATTACTTCTCCCTGTTCTTTGATCAAGCCGATTAGATTTACCGTCCACTAATGTCAATTTGCGAGTGTGTCTATTTCATTCTCCGTAATCTAATTGCGAAGATTATTTTCTGCGTATGCCAAACAAAAACTGAAGGATAAGTTCCGATCATTTTCTTGGTCACAAAGTTATCTGACCCTGTGCCTCTCTCCTGGACTTACACTCCAATTTCAAAAGAGAAAATCCATCATTTCCAACTCCGCTTCGACGTTTGACGTTCCACACGAGATACCAGTGAGTGTGTAAACTAATGCACTTAAAAAAGACTCACTCGAACAACCAACACATGGACTACAATTCTATCTAATTTTAGCGTTCCCCCCGTTAATTCCACGGTTCTCAGTTTCAACCGACCGTATTGCACCCGAGCTCACTGAAAACAATCTCATGAATTCATTGGAACCGCTTTTCACCCAAGCTCTTCAAAAAAATTCTACGAATTTAACGAACACAAAGACCTCCGAAGGCAATACAGAACTTTCTGGCAACTGTCTCAAATGTGGAAACTCGTTTGGGCGATCTTTAAACTACACAAACTTTGCTTTTCCCCCTTATCTATTATATCGCTGGTGTTGTGACAGACCATGGAAAGACGAGACAGAAGATAAGACACCTTCCAGAGCGATGTTTAGCCAACAGGCTTTGGATCACTGATAGCATGCCTCATTAGAGAAGGCCCGTCGATATTAACAGCTGTAAAGGAACAGTCAGAGGGCAATTTGCAATCGAACTGAGTCCGTAGTTATTGATTCTACCGTCACTGTGTCCAGAGGCGTAAATCTGTGCCGGAAACTGGGGGGGGGGGGAAAGGGTGGGAAGATGACTTGCCCAGCGATCAAAATTTGAAAAGCAGGGGGGGGTTGACACCATATGACTATTATGGTCGATGTTCTGATATTGCTGAACATCTGCTTTGTGCATTCACAATGACATATTTGTGGCTTTTGATATATTTTTTTCCTTTTTTGAGTGATATTGAATGCATTTTTTTAGTCGTCGAAAGTCTGAAAAATTGTCACAATCCGATTTGATATTTTGCTCACCACAAAACGCGCGCGCGTGTGTGTGTGTGTGGGGGGGGGTGATTCAATAGCACCTCCCCCACCTCAAAACGTGGGGGATATACCCCCTGGATTTACGCCACTGCCCATGACTGTATCGATTCTTATCCGTAACGCTCCATAAGGAAGTATCTAGGTACAACAATCAGTTAATACATGAGGACTAATGCGTTTAATTTGGACATTTTGTGAACCGGTTGTCAATATTGGATTTCCAGCGTGATTACTGCGAGAAAAGTTTAACGCGGTAATAAGAAACCACGTTTCTATGAACACAAATCATTCACGACCTGTAGGCCCTATGTGTTTGCTGAATGTCTGTGGGGCACAGGGTTAAGGCTGAACTGTGAGGCACAAGCTGTTGTTTTCAGGGGAAAAACGTGCCCGTCAGTGTGCATGACAATTTGAAGAGAGTCAAGCTTTTTTTTTTTTTTTTTTTTACATAGGTTTTTAAAGTTATTTTTAAACGTTTCTCATTCCAATTCACCTCATGACATTTCCAACTTAATCCAAGAAAAAAGCCAGCCCTTGCCATAAACAATTTTGTCTTTGACCATTAAATTTCAAAAGTTGGTCAACACATTTCAAGATAACGTCAAGAACATTCGTTATTTCAGTTCAAGTTCGTCCAAAGGAAAGCAGAGTTGCGGCACTCAGAAATCGATCGTGCCGATTTTTAGGCAAATTAGTCCTCATTTGTTCACACGCTAAAAAGGGGTTTAGTTGCATTGCAAAGAGAACATGGCCTACACATAAATTTCTTAATATCAAGGAAAAGAACAAATTTCACCGATCACAGAAGAACAGTTAAAACAAATGGATACAAAATCCTCAATAGCAAGACGTATGCATTCTACTGACGGGGGGGGGTTGACGAAATGATACGAACATATCAAATTTTTGGACAAATTTGTTTTCTGAATAACGCAGCTCGGCGTATAAGCGAAATGAAATAGAATACTCGGTCAAAATGGTACTCGTGCTTAGAATTTGGTTGACCGAAACTTGAAATCGTCTGACAGTTGACGAAATTAAGCACTGCAAGTGATTTCGCTGATTTCACTGGACAAAATCGAAAATACACATTTTTGTGAATTGGAATGAAAATCGTGTTAAAATAGCTGGGAAAACCTAGATTTATATTGTTTTATATATTACATTTCAGAATTTTCTAACAAAGTGAGACCTGGTTTGAGCATACTACGACAATGCTTGTTTACCAATAGTTACTTAACTGCTGATTATTTTATAATTTTATGATTGGCATTTCACTTTTTACAAAAATTTCACTTTTTACAAAAGTGAAAAACATCAACTTAAGGTTTAGGTGATAAAAACCAAAGCTGGTCCTGGAAAACAGTACCTCATAGGCCCAACATAACCAAAAAACATTCAGACACTTAAAATTAAGTAGGCCCAGATAAAATTGAAATTTCTTGGGATCAAACTTTTTGCAAATTCCTACTAGGGATGTGATATTATGCTACTTTAGCATGCTACCTACCTACAACGCATGTAAACTGCGAAAACAAGACTTCTTCACGAAATTGTCCTGTTCCCAGAGTTTATTCCACTTTTTAAAACAATTCTGGCTGACGTAGATTAGATTCTGTGCCCTATATTGACAAAAGTATTTGAACAATTTAACAGGCATTTGACATTTCTGGAACAGCTGCAATCACTCGTCAATGTCAGAGTCAGAGTCAATAGTATCGCAGTTTGAAGCAGATGCAACAAAGTAACAGCGTCGAAATAAAAGCAATTTTCTCAGCCAAGATTGCATATTCCCGATCTGCGTGACAAAGGAGCATGGTGGATTGCATAGGCAATCACGTGTCAGATTTATGGTCTCGTAAAAAAGTCTCACAAATATGCTAATGGCAATCCTGCCAACGGCAGAGAAAAATACGGCGCCTATTATCTCGCGTTTTAACTGCGTCATTAATCACTGATAATCTAGAGTCTGGTAGGAATGCCGAAATATTTTAAGGGGGGGCATTGCTTAGTCAAAGACAGCTGTCTTATATGTAGTTGCTGATTGATCAATATTTAAAGTTCGTACATGTGGGTCTACAGTCAAAAATGAGGTTACGTGAGAAATAATCTTGGGTTCTATAGGCCTCAGGGATGTTATAAATTGTTGTACGACTATATAGGTAAATTAGAGTCATAGCTTACTGTTACAATTGTGGTGCGAAAGCTCTTCAGCTGGGTCAGTCAACGTAAACATTTCGTCTTGAGAGAATCAATCCTCAATAAAAAAGCACTTTACAAGGTCATCAAAAAATTTCTTATGTTAAAGGTCACTGCTGCCTCATTAAAACACAGAAGGGAACCAAAAAGAAACACAATTTGTCAAGACTCCTTAAAACTTCAATAATGGTGTTTTTAATCATTTGGCTCATCTACCATTTTAGGCAAATCATGTATTATTTCAAAAAACGTTTTTTTTCCTTTTGAGGGGCACACCTTGGATGCTTTTGATGTTCAGCTTATTATTTGAATTAATGTAGGGACATGCAAAATTCACATTGTTCATTAAGCTAGAGCAGTATATATCACCATCAGATGTGTGCAAGTTTAATCTTTTCACATCATGAACTTTTATGCTCTGTACTGTGAAAGTCATCTGCGTGTCACAAGCGATCCTGTTATTGATCTCACTTCCAATAAACAGGCCTATAAAGGACTAGATTTTTCTTTTGTCTCAGCTGGTTGCTGATACAGATTTCCTGAAGGGGGCCTGTATCATAACTTATTGTTGGGCAGTGCACTTTCAATCACACCTGAGTCTCCGTATCTGAGCGCGACCAGACGTTTTCTGTCTTGTAATGTTTCGCAGCAATTGTGAATTTTCGATTACTTTACTTTTTTGAAGATTTTGAGCAATAGAAAAGTGTATTTTCAGAATAACACGGTAACAGAGGAGTATTTTCTCAACACGATAGTAACGTGAACGTTCAAACAAATAGGTAAGGTAGTGTGTCTTGTTTCAACCAACCTTGATTATATTCGGGTGTTGAAGTTGTTGTAGCAGTGCAATTTCCTTAAGAACCTTGAAGTTTGCTAGAGTGAAGCACTCCTCCTTACTCATCCCGTACCCGACGCACTGTGTCATGTCTGGTCCATTCGAAAGAGGTGTCTTCAAGGCCACAGGTTTTCCTCCTAAGAAAGCTTTCTGCACCCTCTTCGTGTACCCAAAGCCCACTAACTCCCTGTCAGACAGAGGTATGCTTGCTATTTCCTTACATCCATAGACCAGTTCGGGGGTAAGGGTAGTGTCTTTTGGAGGCTGTTCGGTCTCGCGTGCCGTGTGGATTTGAGCCTCTTTGTCTGTCTCACCCCTTTGGAGACTCGATGTCGTTTTTTCCTTCGTTGCAGGTGAAACTGGGTCGAGCATGTTGTGCACATCCATCAAATGTCGCTTCGAGTTCAGCTCTGCCAAATGACGAGGGACTGGCACCGCAGGAGCGTCTGTAAAAGGGCCGTCTAACTGAGCCTGCAGGCGGGCAAGCTGTTCATCGCTCTCTGCGACCCTTCTCCTCCGGTAGCCGATTTCCTGTCGCAATTCGGACACGAGGTTGGCGAGATGCGTGAGGCGTTTCTCCACGGGGCTCAGCAGCCGTACGCTCGGATTACCGGCGGTGTCGTCGCTTGTGACATCGGGGCGTGATCGGCCCTCGTTCAACAACAGGAAGGCCGCCCCGATAATCCACAGGGCAAATGCCGCGGTGGCGGTACCCAGGATTGCTCGTTTAACACAGACTGGTCTCGTCATCTAGCCAATTACATTGGACATCGGCCGACAAGGTCGCGGAGAAATCAACGTAATTTAACCATAAAGTTTTATTTTATTTAACAAAGGGGCATTTTACATATTAATATTCAGAGGTTCTGAGTTCCAGAATGCTTCATGGATCTTCAGTCGAGTAGCTGTCACTAGACTCTTCTGGTCTGAACAGTTGCTTGCGTGTCCAGCCTGAATGGCATGTTATGTTCCAAATGAATTCATCACCATTGGGTTTGGCTTCCTCAGTTTACCATTCTATCGGCATTCCATTCCACAAATCAGTATTTCCTGGACCGCGTGGCAAACTCGATAGTTCCCGCAGCCAATTTATCGGCAGTCCCACGGCGACGAGTCCTTTTACATAAAACAAATGTACGTCATCTTGGACTCTTAATGCTTACATATTGACATCAAACTATTGGGACTTGAACTTACGAAGCAGCCTACTGACTTCAGAGAACTTGCTGTGTTCAGTAATCAGTACTCGAACACGCACTAGTTGGAGCGGCTCCATGGTAATTGTATCGTCTTTGCTGTATAAACGAATCAATGGTAGTTTCGATCCACTCTGTCATTCCCGGCCACACGTGATTCATCAGGCCCAGATTTGATTGGTCACCGATTTGGGCTTTGCTAATTGATGCCTATTGTCCGGCCTGGACGGGCCGAGCAAACAACACTGGCGCTCACCGCCACTCTTAAGCGTCCATTAGGGATTTACCGATTCAGGTTGATTGACAGAGCTTAATTGACAAGGCATAAAGTACTCCACTCCAGCCCAGATGCATACAGAAGTAGCAAGGGATTGCTTGCTACTGTTCACTCGTTAGAAAGTGCAGGACTGACGGTGGAGTGCTGAAAAAAATCCGGGCTGCTGATGATGTGCACGGCGTCCTGTGTACTTTTCCACCCAGCTTCAGTTAGCAGCTGCCCGTGCTGAATGTTTTCACTCACTGCCTGCAGCTACGAAATGAAACTGGACACTTCTAAGATCTCACTCATGTAGGTTAGTGGGCTCTCGAATTTTAGTTCAAATATTGTGTAGCTGGAGGAAGCTCAAAGCTAGTTAGTACTTGGTACAACCATGGTACAACCGCGTCCGCAGAATCTATACAGGTCATTATTCAAACAAGGAGAAAATCTTAAGTGCATACACCACACAGGGGATCCCGCTCCCGAGGATTCGCGGCTGAAGGAAGCACACAATATGAGAGGTCAGCGATGTTTCATTTTTTACAGGCGCGGATTATGAATGCAATATCCTTTGGCTGTTTCTTTCTGTTCCTTTGCGAACCAGTGTTTCTTGTCTTGGGGTGAACGCTGGGTAATGTCAATCTCAATTGAAGATGGCACTCATCAAATCTATGCGCAGGTAATTCCACCGCCGAATAGGCAATTACCACAAATGGTTTTAGTGTATAGGGTTATCCCCATAATGGACTCTAGTTGCATCATGTCTGAAAGGCAAAACCGCATTCAAATTGCGAGGTTTTTTTCTTGTGTGCATGCAGATATAGCGGATGCATGTCACGTCTCTGTTAAGTGACGTCCAAATTCACCAATTTTGACGATCGACTAAGCCCCACAGCGTGACCCAAAACTGTCGGTGTCAACGGCCATTATAACCTTCCATGTAATCCAGTATCTTGCCGTGTCGCTCTGTGAAAATGGAAACAAAGCGGAGGTCACAGAATTGGTTGGGAGAGTAGAAAATGAAAGAAAACTTTGACAATTATAAAGCCAAATTGCCTACAACCGGAAATGTAACCCCGTCGATTTGTTTTTCTGAATTTCATTCGTGGGAAAATCAGGAGAAAGGGATAGATGACAAGAATTTAAAATGACTGTATAAAAGCAGGGAAAACTTTGGAGTCCAAAGTAGCCTACAAGCCTTTTCATCCTGGCCCGAAAGCGAACACCGACTCAAATTTGTGACGTTTGATCTAATATTTACGCTGCAAATCCTCAACTGCATAATACTTTTCAGCGCAGCGAATCTCGCTGCAAATGTGTTGTGACGTCACATTTTCAAAGTACATGTATATAAACCTGACACAGGCCTTGGTGAAATTTCTGACGGGACATACCCGGAGGCAAATATTTTTGAAGGGGCACTGAAAGAAACTGAACACTGGCTTCTACATAACTTGAATGTAATTCGCAATTTCAAACAGTGGTGGCCCTCGGGGGGAAAAATATTTCCGCTGGACGGGGGAACGTGAGTTCCCCCCCTCCCTGTACATGTATATAGTTACGCCACTGGTCAATGTTTTTCAGAGTCTTTTTTGTGACATGTTCAGTCTAGTGACAATGAGAATTGCTGTGTTGAACTGAAAGGTACCCCGAATTCCTTTTTACGGTTTAGAAGAAAATGTATAGTGGAGAGGGCTTTGCACCCTTTTGATCCATTTGGGCACTTAAAGCCGCCAATTGAACAACCACTTCAAAGACAGCAGATCAAAATTGCCTCGGACAACTTGATTTTTTCCCACCACTTTGCAATACACTGGATAAAATTCACCGGAGACTGACCGTGCCAGAGTGCTGACACCGCAGGCATCTCGACGGCAACCTGATCAGAGGAAATTGAAAAATATGACCCTTCACCTCCAATTTATATTGTTACATTTCTGCTCAGCAGTTGCCGAACGTCATCTTGTAAGGTTTCATAGACTTCCAAAAGACCAAAATCTGTGCTGTAAAAACTGAATGTAAATGTAATGTCCAAGAAATAAACAATTAAATGAAAAGATGCTGCTCAAAGACGGGAGTAACCTAAAGGATACATTTAAATTGTTGTAAAAGCTATGGGAACTGATTTGTTAGAGGGTGTTTTATCGTGGAAGGTTCTCTCCCAAAAAAAGGAGCTTGGGCCTACCATTAATAGAGGCCCCATAAAAATTTGTTTCACTTACATAATATCTAATTAATTTGTTTGTGGTCTCCCGTCTCTCTGATCACAAACGTCATAAGGGAAGAGGCCCTTGACATAGTGTAGTGCTGTTACATGCAGCGTACCAGTGTCTAGAGGAAGACCGACGTAAATCTGAAGTACGCGCTCAGATACTTTCTTACGACGCGTCGTAAGCTGTCGCACTACCATAATATTTTTTAAACTTGGTATGCATGAGTTTCAATCCTTACAAGGTTTTTGATACGATCACACCTTCGTGCGTGTTTGCTCTTGCGATCACTGTAAGTGGGAAAGTTGATATTTTTGGCCTAGGGCCTAAGTTTTGGAAATTGTCATGAGAAGGTTATTCGTGTTTTATCGAACCGCTGGCGAAAAGGATGTCAAGACATCAATCAGTGAGAATGAATGACGGTTCGATAAGCCTAATAACAAACAAATTTGTACTTTTTGTGCTGAAGAAAAAGATGCAAGCTGTGCACTTTTGTTTAGACTGGTTCGTAAATCTATCATTTGCAGTTTGCAAGTAGTAACAGCGCAAACACAATCACTCAATATATACAAACGGGAAAGATTGAACTTGACACTTTTGACCAATAAGGTCCCTAACAGTTGCAGGCAGAGTAAAATGCTTTCTGTTGCCATTTTAAACAGAATGGGATTTATTTTATCCACGCAATTTTGAAGTCTCTATGTCACACATTGTACAGACGAATTTGTAAATGGAGATTAACGGGATAGACCCACTAGACACTCACAGGCTTGTTTTTGTGTCTGGGGTTCGTGGCCCTGCAAGAGACATCGTCAGTCGTCAATACTGACGTTAATATCCACGACTAAAATTCACGACTTACCTCAAGTCGCCAAAATTGGCATCAATATTAGGCCTAACGATTGGTGATGTTCCTTCAAAGCCACTGTATTGGGGACTGTTAGCATCAGCACTACTTAATATGTGTTTTCCGACTCAAGTTGTGCAGTAATATATTTTCTTAAACCAAGCGACTTGGCTGATTTCACTTGTATCTTATGCACATGCCCTAGCCCAACTGATGAACATGCTGAATTGAAGTTATTCTTGGAAGCAAATTGCGCAAAAGCGCAGACTGTGGCAAAAGTGGGTTTGCATCACAATGTACAAACACGGCCTTTATGTTTCACTTCAGATGTGAAATTACTAAACTCCACCCCTCCCCTTTGATCGTGCATGTGCTACTGGTACCTCACACATCCAATCTTTCAACACCGGTGGAATAATAACCTTCAGTACCTGTGATAGGTGCAGTAATTATTGCAACTCGCGAATTAAGTTAAGGAGAAACCACTGCGTCTGAACCCATTCGAATCCAAGAGTCTCCACTTTTTTCGTCGTTTCTCTAATTTAAACCCCTCTTGTGTCGTCATCGCACTCAGAGAAGTGTCTATTCTTCTTAAGAAAGTAGAGTAAACTGCACATTCTACAAAAAACACGGACCAAAACTGACTTTATAGCCACAGGAATCGCAGTTGTGGCACTGAATTATCACGTCAAGCGCAATGATAAACGCTCTTAAGAGTTAAGTACACTGTTTTAGACCTTCTACAAGTTGTTGCTGTGTGGATTTTTCAATTGCCATGCTAATATATTCTGTTTCATGTTCGGTGGCGATTACAATTTTTCAATTAAGTGAAATAGTGTTTTCATTTCAGTCATTTTTTTAATGTGTCTTTTTCATTTTATTACATACCCCTAAGTTCCATTTTATTTTCATTTCCTCGGTGTTTGACTTTTTTACTTAGGCCCTATTCGTATTTATATGTTGATTATAAGGTATAATGTTTATTATTTGTCTTCATGTTTTTATTTTTGAAATTCAAACTTTGCCGATTTACATCAGTTTAACCTCAGTTATAAATCGTCCTCTGTAATCAACATTTTTTAAATAACTGTAACGATGACAATTCATGTGGAACTTTAGAGAAGTGATAAATCGCTTAGAAACCTATCGATACTTCTCAAATGTTAAATATACCAAATGCATAAATTTTACAAACGAAATAATTTACTGTGCAGTGAATGAAAAAAAAATACATGTAGTTGTGCACCCAACCGAAGAGTGCACAATATTAACAGTTTGAGCCAGAAATAAAGCTTTCATGCAACGTACATAAGGAGCCAACGCTGAACACTGGGTCAAATTAAAAAACTTTTTGTCTTCTTGTAGAATGGACAGTAGTGGAAGAAGAGACGTGACTTAAAGATGGATAGACACCACTTGGGATTGGTTAACCTCAGTCATTGATATCATGTGAAATAGTCATATTTGTAACCCGGAAACGCAATAACCTAAATAGGTTTTTAGACTCTTTGGTGTGGCTAGAGGCTCTGCAGGTAAAAATAAAAACAAACGGTGCACGGTGCAGCTGCAGTGAATGTTGAGTGAAAGCTGAATGTTTCTTCCAAAAGGCTTGTAACAGTTTGAGTCGATCCCATGTAGACTGAATATTCGAATTCAAGGGGTGGACTCCTTGATTTGACCAAAGCTAGCACGTGTGAAAAGAAGAGAACGTGTAGATGATTCCATATGTACATTTATATTTTTGTACATTTCTGTATGTAGCCAAAGGAGCAAGCAAACTTAAGCAGAGGCGCAGTTTGCCGTGACGAATCGAAAAAGAAAGAGACACTCGGAATACGGTGCACTTGCTCGAGGTCGGAAAAGATTTCCTTCCTGAATGGCTTTTAGCTGGACTTGAAAAACTCTGAAGAGATTTGTGCCTGAGTTACAGAAATTAAGAAGTTGGGTTTATTTGTTCCTCTGTGTGTGCGGTACAGTCCCCTTGACGCATCCTACGGACTGAAAGTCTCACGGTAAAAAGTTTAAGAATCCCTACATGTAGTTTAGCGTTACAACGAGAGAAAGGGGCAAATAGGTCAAGACGTGTGTGATCTGTAAGTAATTATCCATTCGAAATGTATCCGTGTAATTTCATATTGTCGGCCATACAGGGCTAGGGGTGTTGAGCCAAGCGAGCCCGTTTGATGATCATATGCTGCATTGAACTTCGCCTCGATCCAATAACAAAGTACGGTATGTCATACCAACTAGCCTCCACTGCATTGGCATCGAGTACAGCTACACCGTGTCCTGGGGCAAATTGGCCCAGAAATAACAAAATTATAGTCTAGGGTGAGATCGCTTACTGGTTTTCCAGAGGTTATCAAACGGAGCCGGCCCATTAAGGGAGAGAATGGATGCCCAGAAAAACTGTTGATTTGCCCGTATTGATTAGGTTTGAGAATGCCAGGTCAGATGCCATTACCCTGGAGGCACAAATAGCGTACTGCCTGACATGGTTGTAGAAAATGCATGAATAAAAACTGCAAGACCCCTAGTAAGCATTATTGAAATTATTGAAAATGTTAGTTTTTCAGGTTCAGTCAATAACGAAAGTAACGGATGCCTCAGCACTTAGTCTATGCTGATCTGAATGCCTCGCCTATTTCACAGTCTCTCCTGCGTTCCCATGCGACGCTTTTAGAAATATTCCTTAGGGCGACAAAGTCTTCGAAGGTTTTAAATTTCATAAATTGTTTCCAAAATTCCAGTATTCCTTTCCTTTGAAACACGTTTGTTGTAGTAACACTCTCTGGAATAAGAAATTTACTTTGGGTCCTTGTTAATTTGGTTTGAAATCGTGTGTTGACGACAGTAGATGAAAACATAGTTTCTTATGGTGGTGTATGGTGGCTGAAAATTTTATTTGGTGAAGGGGATCTAGCCGAGTTTGGCGTGGGGAAATTATCACGAGAAACAGTTGCAGTTGCGTGGTCGTGTGTTTCAGCAATCTCTGCAGTGGAGATAATGGAACTTTCTTGAAAACACTTCTCATGTCCGAATTCTTCCATGTCTAAACCCGCAGGTGCAAACTCAACTTGATTGAGTGGTGTGAGAACAGGAAAGACAAATAAACGAGAGGTTAGGGTATCATATTTGTGGTATTATTTTGCCACGGCGGCGAGCGACAATAGGGCAAGGGCACGCAACCAGCCATGCTGCGCTGGGGAGCTCAAGCGCACGTGTACCTTACAGGCCCTTAGGGAGAATGTGCTGTGGGAAACCGCTTGCTTCGGTTGTTAACGCCTCAGACAATGTTTAAAACCACAGTCACATCTGTCTTTGTGAGACAGAAATATCGAGTAGATAAACTCAGACAGAACTAGCAGCCCGCTTCTGTATAAACTATATAGTCTTTACTTATTTCCGTTACTATCCTATATTTAGTCAGTGACCAAAATAAACACGGGATTCACAGGATCAGAAGCTTACAATTTCCCACCATGCTTTATTATAAAGACGTCTTATTACCAGAGAAAGATAACTCTCACCGCACACCGAAATTAACTGGAATCTAACTGGGTGATTACGTTTCAGTTTGATTCGCTTGAAAAACTCTTAAACGATTTTATATGGAAAAAAGAAATTTTTCTGCCTATCAAAATGTAATGCACAGGAGCAGCCTACGTACGGTATTGATTTTACTAAACCTGCACGTAAAGAGATAACCAGCTCAATTTTATAAAACGGAGAAATTAAATTAGCTGTATATCAAAATAGTTCAACACGCGCAACAAAAATTTTTTATCTGTTATTTCGTTTTCAACAGTTTTTGTCGCATAGAACGACCCAGTGACCCATCCTTTCATACTCTATAGGAATATGTCCTTGTCTTACCGAGATGTTTTGGTGTGTTACCTATTCTACTCAACTGAACCAGCGGGTATACAACGCGATCAGCAGACCGATTCTCGTCAGGCAGAGATATTTTGCTCATCAAAATGTTTGCAAAGGCGCATATTCCCAAACTGTCGAGCTTCTAGACAAAACACATTCAGTGACCATCATTAAATACAAATTTAACTCTTCACCTAGAATTTAATTGGAGCTATAGAATTGTGAGGGCGGAAAGGAACATTGATTTCGATTTTTCTCCTTTTTTGGCATTACACTGAAACGTTTCTGTAGTCTTAATATTTCATAACGCTAATCATTTCTTATAAATTTGCCTTGATCTGAATTTAAACTACCGGTAATGGAAAGGAAAAACAAATATGATTGGGTGAGAACATTATATTGATTTTATTCGAACATTATCATTTTATATAAAGGTTCATTCTCCTTTACTTTTTTCATCCTTCTTTCAGTAGTCCACATTATTCATTCGCCTTCTACGTCACTATCGATGAACGGACGAGAACCGGTCGATTCTCTGGATTCACCGCAGACTATGAACACAAACAAGACGGAGACATCTGCCACACGTGTAATGCTAAATTGTTGTGTGAGGACAGACGTATATGACAGAATTATATACAATCTGGACGGGCCTGACCTCGTTTCATTTTAGTGAAAATTAAATATCTTTAGTCCCGTTTGTTATCTGTTCGGCCTGAGGGACAACTGCAGAAGTACAACACGGCAGGTTCACCATTTTCAATTTATTACATGAAGACGCTCTCCACATGCATTTTTTATTCCAAATTTGACCCCATTATCAAATACACTCATCGGTCCCCATTTGCCATGTTCGTGAGTTTATGTTTATTTTTTCATGCCGTTCCATGAGCATGGAATCGAGTTGCTGAAGGGAGATGTGTATTTGGGGGCTACACGGAGCAGAATGCATAAGGGGGAGAGTCAAAGCCACTGCATCCACACGAAAAGTGATAATTTTCGAAAAATCAATGCACTTTTTCACTTTTCATACCTGCCAGAAAATAGTCAGACCACACCAAGCCCATTGTCTTCAGTGTAATTTTACAAAGTTCACTGAGGATTGGCTGGTAACCTATAAGTTGAAAGTTCAGCTCGGTTCTTCTGTTAAATTTATTGTTGTCCTCGGTCATTTTCACAAGCATGGGTTCAAGAGGTGATTTATTAGTGTTTTTTTCCACCAGGGCGCTGTCATGGGTCACTGTAATCATCGTGGCAAACGGCTCGACCACACAGGCTTTCCGAGCTGATCGGGGTGTGTTTATGCTCCACACCAACCACGACGTTGTTCCCAGTTGTGTGGCGGGGGGGCGTAAGGGGGCGTGGGGGCGCACGCCCCCTCATAAAAAATCATCGCCCTCAAGTCGCTTCCCCCCTTTGCATTTCAGAAACCGTACACATGCATTTCACTATGTGATCACGATTATGTACATGTATATGTCCAAGATCCAGTCACCCCCCCCAATTTAGCGTGAAGCCCCCTATCGGCCTCCTGTGCTCAGAATCCTGGCTACGCCGCAGCTTGATCCATCCCCCACCACCCTCCCCGGGTGACCCAAGTTCGGCACCTCCACAGCAGATCATTCAATATAGACTGACATTAACTTCACGTGAAATGCATCTGGATTGATGGCATTTTATTGTCAGTCGTTATTCAAGACGCTTCAAAGTCCTTAGATATGATAATATACGTCTAATAATAAGTGTAATGCACATATCCGACAGTAATGCTGCCTAAGTTGCTATTACAATCAATATTATTCTCGCTAATCCGGCTACGGGACCAATAATTATTTATCCAGCGCAGGTCCAGCCCTTAACGCTCACACTCCAGTTTGGAGAAAGATCAAGCTGAAAAAATTTACCGATGACCCTATCACATTAGCTGGAATTAGATCCATGGTTGGGAGTCACAAGCCCTTGCAACTAGATGAAACTTCTTATTGTTAGCACGGACGATGCGCAGGAAACAGGTACTCATTTTCACCATGCACCGTTGTTAAAAACTATAGATTCTTTTTCTGCTCGATTGCTGCGTGTGCGTCTGGGGCAAACTCGATTCACGATTCACCTGAAGCATTGTCACCGTTATTATTAACAATCGTTTAGAAAATAAAAGTAGAGAGCATATTTCTCATTTATTCTCTTCCCCATTCTGGTACTGTTTAATTGTTTTGGCAAAAATTGTCCTACTCCCCTCCGGCAGAGCTTGCTGATCAAAAGAGCCGATTCCAGTTTTACAATCTCTTGAGAGAGTGTCTGTTTTCGTTGGCAACCCTGATTAGCCTATTAAGTTGGTCCATCTGTCGAAATGGTAATCCACCTACACAAAAATGTACAATATCCTCTCGGACTGGGAGATCAAGTAGAGGAAAAAAATTGTGCTGTTGAAACAGTTTTGGAAATAGAAACCAAATTGCAATGGCCACAGCAAGTACATGTTGTGGGGTTGAGAGGTGGATAACCTTTTGGGAGAGGGGTCAAGTAGGTAATAGAACCACCTATCTTATTGCACGGATAATGTAATATGATGTATAAGTCATTTCAGCAACTCTCCCATCAGAATCGTGTGACAAGCCATTGTCGTTAGTATGACAAGTACGGTTTTACATCTTGCTGGCACACAGCTGACAATAACTCGAGACAGTCTAGATGACGCGTTATAATATACCATTCTCATTTTTGACCGAGAGATTGATATTAAAGTGTGCGCTTTCAGAGAGCAATTTTGGGTGTGAAAATATAGGTATTCAAAATAATGAATAGACTATGCTGGTAGATTCAGCTTGGCACCTTCGCTCATCCTTTGCTGTTAAAGTTATAAAATAGTGACCCAACAAAAGCGGAGAGATACAGGCATGGGGTGACGTGCCGTTTCATATCTGCGGCTCTCTTCATGCAGCTGCTGGTACAGCTGCGGTAGGCAAAGACGATACTTGCTTTCAGTATGCAAGGACACCAAATGCCAATCTTTGCTCGCACCAAACAGACACAATGTGGCCTTCCCGTTTTATTGATGTTGTGCGTCAATTTGATCGACAGAAGCAGTCATCCTGGCCACCCCGCAAACCCCGCCTGATCAATTAACGTAATTTGTAAAGGGCCTCGCTTTATAACGACAGGTGGAACGAAAGCAAATAACAAATGGCCGTAAGGCAGAAAGACAGCAAAATAGGCGTACAGTAATGTTGGGATATACCAGCTGTTTTGTTTTTCTTCGAGCAACTAAATTGAGGAGTTCCAGTTTATTTTACGACGCAGAGTTGGAACAGTGATTGACAAGATTAAACAGCAAAATGATTTAATTTGAATGAAAATTCCAAAGTCCTTTTATTTTATTTGGATATAACATTTGCCTTGTCACACAAAAGCATTTCGTGTGATCCATTATTAAGACCTCCCTGTCCATTAAGTTACAGCTTAGAGTAATGAAAAGGTTGAATGCTACCAGGAATTGGTACTGGTAGGCTGTGAATAAAAGAGTTATAAGAAGGGGTGGATCCAGGAATTTTTCCGGGGGTGGGGTCGGAGATTAATTTTTTATTTTTTTTTTTGTGGCTCAGCGGAAAAGATGATGAAACATTACATGACAGACACTGTTTACAATGCTATTGGTGCATTTTTTCACTTTTTGTTTTAATTTCCCAATTATTTTCACTTTTCTCCGTTTCTTGGAGGGATGGAGTTTGATCCCCACTACCGGATCCGCGGTTTATAAGTAGTGAATTTTTTGTTTAAGCGTTATTTTAATCTGGGGGATGCTATTCTTGGTGAAGTAATTGTACGAATGAGGTAAACTGTCACGATCTGCCCCTCATTTTAATGGAAAGTTTGAGAGCTGTACAATTCCATCTCCTCGAGGCCTCCCATTTTATCTTCTAAATACAAAATGTTCCAGAGAGGGAGTCTTGCACGTTTTATTCACAGGGGGCTCCTCTATGACCCTATACTGTCAGAACTGACACATACATCCACGCGCTGCAGTCTGGAAGCTATCAGCTTTGTGATTGATGCGAGGCCATTGCCGCTCCGTCTGTCGGCACGTCTCGGCATGATAAACACCGAGACGCCCAATCCTCTCACCCGGTGTTAGAATGAAATTGACCGCAAATGGAGGACGATGAATTGCTTTCCTTGGCCGTTATGACCATGGGGATCCCCTGCATGGGAATGATCATAGGGATCCCTTGCACGAGATACAGAGGTTAGTACATCGTGAACTCTGCGGTACAAATCCAAGGTGTCAATTGCCAAAGTGCCTCTCTTTATGCTAAAATAAGACACAAAAGGAATGATTTATGGATGCTTAAAATGAATCAGTGAATGACCAATTCTACCAATATGAACTTTATAGCAGTTCGCAGTGTCAAAGGAAGCTCACAGAGGCTACATTATATCCGAGTTAAGCCGAAGTTATTCTTCGTTCAATTTTACCTCAAAGTAACAAGCTGGAGTCTAGATTTCTTCGCAAAATGGTGCTTGACTGGCAGTTTTGAGGTAAAATTTTCCCCTTGCCAACGTGTTGACGGTACGATAGCCCATTACCGGACATCCCAAGACGCCACAGCTCTCACACTGCCCCGTAAGGAATTTGTCCCAACCACTACACGGGTAAGCCGTGAACTGGCATTCGGTTGACGGGATGCTTTCTGTGAAGTAGTACACGGCTCGAAAATGGCTGCACTTCAGCTCCGACTCGAAATCATCTAAGTAAGAAAACACATCATTCTATCGTTCTTAAACATCCTAAATTGTCAGTCAGAGCTTGACATAAACTAACTGCTAGCTGTCTCCCTCTCGCCTTTAGAAAATCATTCTTTGCATTTTGCCGTACTCTATAAATTTTCATTAAAATATACAGCATATTAATGTATATGCTTAACGATTGTGAATCCTCTTACTGTGCTGAAAATGCAGGGCTATCAAGGTCATTTTTGTCCTCAATTTCAAGACATAACAGAGGAAGATGTTTGTAAAACCCGTTAAATAAAAAAGAATTGCATACTTAAAAGAATGTTTCTTACCCAGTTTGTCACTAACTGTTTTGGGACACCCTGGTTGCTCCTTGCCACCGTTCGGATAAAAATCAACGTGTCCAAGCTGAGTGGAAGAAGAAGAAGAAAGGCCTTCAAATGGGAATGATTTTCCTGTCTGCAATCAGTCTCACTTTTAATGACACGTCATAAAGTGGTTGTCTTTTATAAAGATCAGTCGAAGCGCGCCCTCTAGGGAAAACACTGGAAAATTAGAGTTTTTTGTTCCTTCGTTCTTGCTGTCACAGTTGAAATATATTCTGCTGTGGGATTTGCGAAAAGAAAAGATCGTTTCGGGAAAGAAAAACGACATTTTGACAATGTCAAAAGACAGATGCAATTTGTCAGAATGGTTAAAGAAGTTAAAATTAAACCTTAATTGGTTAAGAAATTATTTACTGGTTGTTCGAGGCCCATGCCAAGCTCAAGGAGTGTCTCCCCGTCGGAGTGAATGTTATCAACAAATATGGCGTCTGTTGGGTCCAAGCGACATTTAGGATCATTGTTCTCAAAGTTCGGCCCAGCGGGATCGAGACCTGTATAAACGACAGAAAAGTTGAAGGTATTTCTGTCAACTTTAAATTGTCAGCGTGCATTGCATGAGATGGTCGTAATAAGGAACTTTGGTAAAAACGTCAAACGGGAAAACTGAAGAAGTTTGTCAGCGGTTGTAGAAAAAGAGAAATTCAGCGTTGTACCTAAAAGCGCGTCATTGATTAATGAAGGTCTTTTCCCAGTAAGATATGAGCTCCCATAGAATGCAAGCCCATCTTTCTATTTCAATGGAAGTGCTTAAAGGCTGAGTGCAGGATTTGCAAGATCTTAAAACGGGACTGTTAAATTATTGTGAGATGTGTATGTGGCTTACACTGTGGACTTGAAATTCTGTGCGTGGCCAAACAGAGTTAAAGTTGAAGAAACGACATCTTTGCAATGATAATTGGGTCTACAGTGTTTTATTCATAAACACGGACTAATATTATTGGAAGTATAGACTGAACGGATATGGAAGGAGGACCGAGGGATATCTGAGAGATGACCGAGAGATGACTGACCATGAAACATTCTGGGTGATTATTTAGAGTGGGGTGCAGGCTTGGGGGTATAACTTCCTGAACCTTCAGACTTGTGGTTGTAAAATCATGGCCTAAGTGTCTTGGGGAGTGGAGGTGCTACTTGAAAATCTACCACAAACGGGAACTTCTTCAAGATAATTTAAAGAAACTGAGTGGAAGTTGGATCAAGGATAATTTAATGATGAATTATTCTGAGCTTGCATTATCTTTAAACATCTTAGTGTAAAGAAATTACATGTACATAATAGTGTCAGAAAATCCGTGAAATTTTACCGCCAGGAATGATGTCATTTTCGATAAAAGAAAATTTTGCATTTTTTTTCAAAGGTCGTTCAAATGTTCTTGATTTCAGGCTTGGTCTGCGTAGTGGCGCGCACCTAAGCTCTCCCGTTCTCTTCTCTTCTCTAGTGCGGTTCGGTTCGATTTGGTTTCGGTTTGGTTTGGTTTCTGAAAAAGAAGATATAAACCTACATCTTGGCTCCGATATATGCCTTGGACAGAAATGCACGCCCAATTGGGCGTTCGTGGGAAGTGCTCGTTTCGTTGGTAGCAATACCACCGCAACGCTTACATGGCATAGTTTTTCGTGAACCGGCAAAGTGCCTCCGTTGCTGGGAAATTGCGCCCTATCTTAGTCCCTCCCAGGGCGGATAGCCGTAGACTTACATATACCTCCCCGTTCCTTTGTCGGGGGGGGGGAGCTTGCAGATATGAGCTTTGGGGGGATTCCCGTCCATGATATCAGTGGTAGCAAACTGATTATCTTTACTAGAGGTATACGTTACCTGTGATTCTTGCAATGCCGGGCTGATAGGCCCCAGCGTAACCAGCAATATGCGCCCCTAGACTGTGACCAATAAGATGCACTTGGTCGAAGCTGGTCCCCGTCTCTGTGTTCAGAAACTGAATAAACCTGGCAATTACCCTGCCAACCACCCTTGTATTCTGAACTGATTGGGTGTACAGGTTCCTAGCACCCGCTGCCCAGTCTACCAGGAAGATGTTTAGGTTCCCCTGTCAATAGAGAGACGATGAGTCACATTGTTTTTAACTCACATTGTGTACGCTTGTGCAGGCTAAGTATGTGTGCTTCACGGTTAACGATGATTCAAGGAAGGATTAGTGTCTATTAGTGTCAGAAAGACAGACAGACTTAGCCGCTCTAAGTTTTTCTTACTGGCTCATGCAGCACTTTTCTGTACAATATCCATTTGAGCCAATGATAAATGGCTGCCAAAGGTATGTTAAAATTATCCAACACAAGTATGAAACATTCATATATGAATATGTATCAGGCATCCGTAAGAGTATATTATTATTTCTGCACACGCATATCATTTTCAAAATTAGCATGCAGACGAGGGCAAATGGAATGGATCTGTTGGATTCAGTGCTAACTCTTTCACTGACTCCCGCTGGAAGGCAGATCACAAACACGATCGCGATGTTTTGGCAGAACACGTGAGAAATTGGTGTTTCCGAATTGACAAGCCAGTGGTTTGGTAGACCGTCACGGTGTTCACGTACATTATTTGCGAAGTCAAATAATGAGGGGACCGTAATTCCTCCAATCCGATTTGGTTGTAAACACTTACTGCTGCCAGTAATGCATCTTTCATCTCTTCCATCCATTCAGATCTAGCCCCTTTCTCTGTGAAGCCGTGGATTACAAACACTGTGTTTCGAAGCTCACTGAACGTGGAGTACTGCAGTGATGATGGGTCTGTTCGATCCACCTATGTGAACGTCAGATATTTTATCGTGTTGACAGTATAGGCCTATTTTCTATTTGGGAAGATATAAACCAATCATCAGTAAAGTAAAAGAAGCCAAGCAAATTCGGTAACCCATCTGAGTCAACACCAGGCTATATACATGTATTTCAAAATGTTCAATAGAAACAAATAACCTCATATATACCAATATTGCCGATAACAAACATACCGTTGTTTTACTTTTGCACATAGGAAGTTGTTGTGTGACTTTGGGCAAAGTAATAATATTTCTTTTCGGTTGTAAGAACAAAGCAGTTCTAGCTAAAACCTTTCCTTCTGATGTTTGCAACATTCAAATAAGTGTTTTCAGATAAATCATATACGAGCTTTATATGTACTGGTCCTTAATAATCAATACAAATACATGAAACAATGATAGTTTAAGAAGAAAAAAAGATAAGAAAAAGAAAAGAAATAAATCAAAAGAACTGTTTTGCGTCTCTCCAACTTACGTTGCTGGTGATAATTTTTCGAACTTTTGCTTAAAAATACTTTGAAAAACAGCAACTCAAACAATCAAGTGTATGTTCAGTTTGGTCTAACCGATTCTCCTAAGAAACCTAAAAGTATGCCACAGTTGCCTGTTGAAAAACATGCCAATTGCTGTTATGTTTTGTCGTCCCAAAATCAAAAAATTCTAGGATTTTGGTTCTTTTCTGGGACAACCTGTAAAATCCTGCCTTGGAAAATTGTCAACGAATGGACAGCTTGTACAGAGCATTGGTTTGCTAGCACGCATTTATTGCTGCTGCCGGCGGAGGGCCTCTATGGAACGCCAAATGTACCAAAACATGATGTTACTCTGTGAAAGTAGTTTGATCATGTTCTCAATCCATAATGTGAAGTTGTCAATCCATTATGTGACGTTGTCAATCTATCATGTGAAGTTGTCAATCCATCATGTGACGTTCTCACTCTATTATGTGATGTTGTCAAACTATCATGTGAAGTTGTCAATCCATTATATGTCTCAATGCACCACGCGGGGTGCTGTCCCTTTAAATGTTGAATTATACGAAGTAGTGAACCATTTGCATTAGGCCTATGTGAAGTCATGAATCCATTGTGTTGTCAGCGAATTACGTGGTGTGGTCAAAGCATTATGACACCGTTCCACTTGTGGAGCTATCCCTGTGTACGGGCCGTGGTAGTTTTCTAGTTCTGTGGACTAGGCCAAAACGTGGACATGCAGCACACAAGCAGCATGGATCCTATAATAAAGATTTTGGAGTGACACATCTGTTGTCAGAAATTTTAATGGAAAACCTTAGTAAACATTTTGCACCTTGATAAGATCAATGTCAATCGATAGCTATTTTATACAAGCAAAGCTATTTTGGGAAACTGTGGTATCTAAAAAATCTGTGAATGTCCTGCATCTATAGCCGCGCTGAGGAGATTGTATCAGAGGGGTGGTACTCAATAGTTCCATTATTTCGGGGGCTGCAGACAGATTTTAAAATATTGATTTTCAATTTTACTTTCATTTTATTTCATTGTATTTATAACCAAATCCTTTTAATAAATCATACATTTTTCTCATATCAACCGTTGCGTATGTATTTACTCAAAGAGAAGTTAATGTTTTTAGCCAGTTATTTAATAGTCAACATGTGTCAGCGATGATCTCAGATTTACAAAACAATGTTTAAGGAACAACCAAACTTAAAGACAAGATACCATCAGGTTGATTAAAAAACTTCTAGTATGTACATACGTTCACGGGGAAGGGTCGTAAGTGTTCATGTCGCCTCTACGTCCCGGTGATAAATTGAATTGAGTGCTTTTCAAGACTTGTCTCAAAAGGGCGTTTTCTCTTGAAAAGAAAAATAACAAGGGAAACCTGTCTGTGCGAGCAAAGTTTAAAGAATAATCAGTTGACTTTATTTAAGAAAAGATTTCAGGATTCTTCCAAGAAGGTTGCTGTTGTAAATGAGATTTGTCATCAGCGTCAACAAGGCTACTTTTACTACTTTACTACTTTCAAAAAAAGTAAAGCATATGCAGCTTCATGAACGAGGGCTCTGCTCACTGATGTACTCTAGGTTTTTGCGACCAGCATGGGGAGAGAATTCCCTGGTGGTGATACCTATGTATGTGCATATTGAGCTTCCTGGAAAGTGTAGGCTATGTCAAGTTTTCATAGACTTCAGTGTTGTGAGTTACTAGGAAGTCGTCACGATCTCCTGCAAGGCCGCCCATTTGCCAACACCGTTGAACACATAACTTGCCCACAGGCTCATTATAGGTTGCCCAGTGTAGAGAGCTGAAGTTTCAAAACTTGTATCTGACATTCGACGTCGCGCGTGTAGCAGCCCATCTTTTACATTCCTGTGCCATGTTTGTGCGCCAAGATATTCATTTTCGCTGCCGGATTCTTTGTTTTTAGGGAGGGTCTGTTTTGACGCTGAATGTCTTACTTGTGAGTAGCACTGTCATGGTAAAGCAGAAGAAAGAACAGCGAGATCTCTTTCTTGGTTTTAGGGCACTTGCTGGGTTGACACAAGTCCTACCTTTTTGAAGAAGGAAGGTTTAATCCTATTTATTTATTTGCTTGATTGAAGTTTATGTCTAAAGAAATCCAAATCTATTGAGTTTGTCCACATCTGGTTACATCTTTCTACACCTCCCTCTTAATTAATCTGCCGAATACTGACAAAGGTGGGCTGAATCTCTTGGAAGCTACTAAAATGTTTCCGGGAATACTTTTTAAGCCACTTGAGTATTTAGTTTCTATATGCTGAACCGTTCGCAGTAACGAGATCGAGGAATGTGACGAGCCTGGAACCATACTATTATTAACAATCACTTTATTTATAATGTATTCATTTGTTTAGCTTAATGTCACGGTTTCTCTGTAGTGAGCGATGTGTGCACTAGCATGTGTTAAGGTAAACAACAATGTAATATTACTCCTGAAATTGTCATTGTTTGTTTCGCATTTAGAATGCAGATGTACAACATGCTAAATGATGAACATAACTAACACGCGCCATGCTTCTTCACAGTTCTGATTGTACGTACATGTACCTTTTTCCTTATGATCAAAGCTTGCATCATCCTTTAAGACGTTCTCATTGATAGTGATCCTATCATTAGTTCCGTTTTTGTGAGGCTGAAGTTCGTCCTGCTATTGTGTTGCATGGCCACGGTTCGGCTGTACCCAAAGCAAACTACCACGGCCCGTACACCTGCGATAGCTCCACAAGTGGAACGGTATCATAATCCTTTGACTACACCACGTAATTCGTTGACAACACATAATGGCTTGACAACTTCACATAATTCAACACGGGCTATGTAAAGGGACGCATTGAGAACGTCACGAAATGGATTGAGAACCTCACATAATGGTTTGACAACTTCACATAATGGATTGACAACTTCACATACTGGTTAGCGAACTTCACATAATGGATTGACAACGTCACAGATGGGATTAAGAACTCCACATAATAGAGTGAGAACTTCACTTAATGAATTGGCAACTTCACACAATAGAGTGAGAACTTCACGTAATGGATTGGCATCACACAATGGACTGAGAACATAATAGATTGAGGACACAATCAAACTACTTTCACAGAGTACCAATATACTTTGGTACATTTGGCGTTCCATAGGTCTCCAGCAGAGCGCCCTCATCCCTTTCTTTTGTTGTCGTTCGTGGAGCAGTGCAGTTACTTGACCCTAACGTTGTTTGCACAATTGAGAGTTGGACATCCCGCTTGTGTGTACCCCTTCTGACTTTTTCAAGTCCTGGAAGACAAGGGTTTCAAAATAGTTCTGCCTACAGTACGAATTACCTTCTGTATACAGGTATTTACTTTGGTGGAGATTCAACAAAACATATAAGTACTTTTGCAGTTACCAGAATAGTTTGTATACTCTTTGATCGATGTGGCAATTGTAGCATGAATCAGAGGTTCGTTTAATTTTTCCCCAATATTCAAAATGAGTGCAAAGTTGTCACTCGCAGTGGTGGATAGGTATGTATCTTCATCCCTGAGTTTCCAGCATTGCTTAGACACAACTTCAGAGAAGAGGAGGCAATGAAAAGACTACCTTCATGTACAGGCTTGGGTTAAGTCGAGTATAAAGTAGAAATTCAGTGTTGATGTACTCAGGAGATTTGGGAGGGAAACGAAAGAACACATCGAATGGTGCCTCATTCGTAAAACAGCCTATGTCGCCATAGCAAATCTCCTCGGCAATACCTTGAAAACACAGTAACGAATAGATGGAATTA
The DNA here is from genome assembly GCF_001949145.1 of Acanthaster planci. The sequence continues at coordinate 45,357 of NW_019091361.1, forward strand.
GATAACCAAACCCAATCAAATGTTTCGAACTGCGACCTGTGCCCCCATCTTGGTAAGCATCCCATGCAGGCGACTCAGACTTGACAGACACATAACAAATATTTCAAAATTCTCAAAACTGTATTGGCCTACTTGTTTCACGCTTTGTTTTTTTTAATCGATACACAATTAAATGACGCTATACTCACCCGTAGTTATCAGACGTTCAGCCATCCAAACGAACAAGAAATGTGTAAGAATGCGCATCATTGAAAATGTCGAAGGATTTTCATTCGCTCTGTGAAAGCTGCAACAAATTATGTCTGATACTGTGTCAGAAATCTTGTTTCATGAAGAATGTACTTTATAAGGCCAGTTCTTAGACACGTTATTAGAACAATGGGCACATTATTAACTTCCTGGGGGTTCGCAAACCAAAATGATTTCAGGAGATACGGACCGTCTATTTCTGGAACAGTGCTGTTTGCAAAACTTATTGTTAATCTGTTGTTATTTAACGAAGGAAAACATTCATATCAAGTGAGTTAGTAAAAATATTTTAATCTACTTCCGTATTGATTATATCAAAATGAACTGTGGGCGTTTATTAGGAGAAGTGTAGAACCTCTTGTTACCGGCTTGAAAGCCTATTTTTTACTCTCAATCAACAAGCAAAAATTTTAAACGTTACGGCATTGGCAGTTACCGAGATTTTCGCAATATAGATAATAATAACAATCATAATGCCTTCTTAAAAAGCGTCTTACATTGTAAAACAATCTCAAGGCTCCTTACAATTAGTTAAAAATTGCATAAAATGGAAGTTTATTTTAGTGAATTACATAAAAATTCTAAACTCGGCTACATGCAGTTGTAATCAATTATATAAAAAAACACTAAAAGTTACAAATGCATAAAAGAACTAAAGTAAAATAGGAATTAAACTTCAGTTAAATTGAAAAAAGATAAGATTAGGACTACTAATTAGGTAAAATACTGTTCAAAGAGGTGAGTTTTCAGTGAAAACTTAAAAGGTTCAATATAGTGGGTTTAATGTGGATCGAGATTAGGAGTTTATTTAAAAGAGGCGTGGTGCAGCGACAGCAAACGCACGGGCCCCATAGAACTCAGTGTTATACTTGAACTCTATAAATCGGATCTCATTTACTCCCTGACGTGTACATCTACTCGGGGTCCATTTAGTTAAAACTTCACAAAGACACAGAGGTGCTGAAACCTTGATACCAGTTCGATTAACGAGACAAGCGGCTGAGTTTTGGAGAAGTTGAAAACGATGAACGAGAGATACTGGGAGGCCATACAAAATGCCATTACAATAATCTAGACAAGAAATAACAAAAGCATGAATAAGACGTTCTGTGCAAGTGCGGCTTAAAAACTTTCGAATACGACTAATGATTAATACGATAAAGAGAAAATGATACCGACTGACAAAGCTTCGAAATGTGAACGTCCGTTGATAAAACCGTAGTATCAAAGTAAATGCCCAGGTTCCGAACAGAATTACAGCAGGTAACAGTTACACTCCCAATATTCAATGATACCAGTTTTTCTGCCTGTTTGAAATTCGAGTGAAAGTGAATCATCTCAGTTTTACCTTCGTTGAGTGCAAGCTTATTGGCTGCCATCCAATTACTAACATCTTTCATACATTTCACAATGGAACTAACTGAATCTTGGGCTCTGGAACATGTGAGGTACATTTGAGTGTCAGCATGAAATATACAATCAAGTCCACGGGAAGAAACAATATCCTCGATTGGTGAAGTTGTACAATGTCAAAAGCAAATTAAAGGACCGTGTAAACTGCCTTGTGGCACGCCATGTAAAAGTGGAGACGGAGGAGATAAAACGTTATCAACAAAATAACAGATGACGATCGCTCAAGTATGATTTAAACCAATCGACAGCGACACCGGTGATGCCATATTGATTTGACATTCTTGAAAGGAGTACATTATGGTCAATAGTGTCGAAAGCTGCCAAAAGGTCAAGTAAAACCAAAACGACTTCTCTTCGTTTATTCACAGACAATAGGATGTCATAAACTCTCAATAAGGCGGTTTCAGTGCTATGAAACTTTCTGTAAGCGGATTGGAAGTTTGTATACAAATTGAATTCCTGCAAATGGCTGTGTAATTGATGCATTACAACTTTCTCAAGCACCTTACTATTGAATGGAAAGTTGACACTGATCTAAAATTATGATAAATCATTGAAATCAAAACCAGGTTTCTTTAGAAGTGGATGTAGTGGCAATATGGAATACTGCCTGAACAAGAACTGACAAAACTATTAGAGATGACACCATTCCTACACAATTCAATACCTCTGTGCGAATTGGATCAGTTATTGCACAAGATTTAGTTTTCATTGACATAATGAGTTCTTCAATGTCTGATTCCATGACTGGCTGAAACTGGGAGGAGTGGCTTATGGTGGTTTCTGAAGTATCTAGCTGACTGCTATCCGAGAATTGTTCCCGATTTTTCATAATTTTCTGAGAAAAATCTGAAAACTTGTCGGCATGAGCAACGCGTCATCATGACGTGGAAGTCACTATCTACAATAATAGTTATTATTATAATAATAATTTCGGAGAAATTCGCAATTGACCAAAATTTAATTCAGTTTAAACAAATATTCGATACGATCGAATTTATACAGTAGAGTATACTTAAATTATCACCACCCAATTAGGGGAGCAAAAAACCTTTTATTGATTTTTTATTTCCATATTGGGTGAAAGGTTTCATACTGCAAAACGAAACTCATTTGGTACGGGCATAACTTGACCTCTGCCCTGATGATGTCCATTGGAGCACTTCTTTTGGATACCTGTGAATAAGGAGATTTTCCCTTTTCTGGGGGATGTTGTTTCACCATACGATAAGTTACCACGATTTTTTTATGGACTATCTTCACAAACTGCGGCTTTCACACGTTTCTCATCTCCCGATTATCATTTACGCAAAATGACAATTCGAAGCTTAGTCAAATAATCAACCTTGAAAAGGTTTGCCAGATGCCATTGGATTAGGCAAGCAGTTTCTTTCACACCGATAAGCAGTCATATTTTATCCATCCAGTTAGTGTTCTTTGCATTCTATCCCAGCGGAATAAAACAGGTTCTAGTGTTTCTGAGGCCCCTCAGTCCAGCAATATAATTGGCTCTTTCACCATTTCTCGATTTCTATTTGCCGGCATGGCTCGTCTGTTATTTGTAGTTTTATGCTTGCTCTTTTTTTCTCGACATCAGGGTAAGCAGTTCAACATTTACTTTTCGCGACTTCATTGTTGCGTGCTGGCACTAGAAGGACTTTTTATGATGTTTCAATTATTACATAGCAAGATTTTTGTCATCGCATTTATTTTTAACTAAAGCAAAATTTTTGTATGACTTTTGTTAATGTGGTCACCATATTTTTTATTTCCCAACATGTATCATTAACCTTAGTAAAAACTTGTTCAACATTTTGCAACTGTTTCAGTTCAAGCGGAGTCTGTTTGCTACGATGATCTTGGATGTTTTTCGAACGAAGCACCCTTCGATGTATTCAATAGTTTCCCGCCAAAGAGCCCGGAGTTTATCAATACAGAATTCTTATTGTATACACGGCTGAATAGAGGTCGGTACATAAAGGTATGAAGAGGTACCACTATACCAACATAACCTCGCCCCTCCGTATAGCAGAGAAGACGGGGTACCTGACAGAATGGGAAATAGGATGTAGCCTTTTAAGGAACAGGCTATTTGGGTTTTGTTTCAGTTTCGTGTCTTTTCCTTTTTTGTGGGCAGGCTTGGTTCAAAGATCTACAGATTCCAACGAAATGATTGAAAAGAATTGTATGAACCAGCCAAGATATCTTCATTTGTATTTCAATCTGAACATCAGGAGTGGAATTGATACCCTGAGTGAAACTTTCTGACGTGGGGGAACTGGAAGTTATTGTGGAAGACATAGTGATATTGATGTGCCAGCTTTTCCTTCTGACCCAACTAGGTCGATAGAGCTGACCCTAACTCCCTCCATTCCTCTACCTTTAATTCGGGGAGAAGGACAGTATTCATTATCCATGGTTTCACCGAAAAAGGATCTGATTCACTGTGGATGAGCGACCTCAAGGAAAAACTACTCACAGAGGTATAGTTAGATGCTCGCTTTATCGCGTTTACGTAGCACATGATAAAATTGTTTATTACATCTGTGGAAAGAACATTCAGTTTTAAGCTTGAGATTTTGATAGTTTGTGAATTTGAGCAGAAAACATTTGAAAGTTAACAGAAAGCCGGCTCACCATCATAACATTCTTTTAAATGGGTTTCTTTTCCTGTAGCAAAACTTGAACGTATTTCTAGTGGACTGGGGCAACGGGGCAAGGAACCTGTATGGTCAGTCCGTGCAAAACACACGCGTAGTCGGCCGTGTTGTTGCCAGATTTATGCAGTTTCTAAACAGCGAGACGAGTGCTACATTTGCCGATATGCACATTATTGGTCACAGTCTCGGTGCGCACACCGCCGGCTTTGCTGGAGCGTTCCAATTTGGAATCGGCAGAATCTCAGGTAAGTCTGGCTTACTGCTACTCCCATAAGGCCACATTCTTTTAAGTTTAGTTGTAATGCTTATGAGGAAAGGCTTCAAAATTCACAGTTTTGTAATTTATTTATTTATTTATTTACTTTATTTATCCAGGGTATGCAAAAAAAATTTACTAAAACTGGGTTCCATTGGGGCCCTGCAAACACTCATAAAAATGATGCATATACAATAACACAAAACTTAAAAATAAGACACCTTCACGATTGTATATACAAACCTTAAATCTAACAGGGTACACCAAAACATACGGAACGTCAACATGATGAATTTTTTTTAAAGACAAAGCGCACGCAAAATGCACAATAAACGAAAAACAAAAAGTATTACACTCCAACAATAACACTCATGCCTATTTCGGAAGAGCGAAAATCCTACCAAACCAAACCTTTTCTTGTGGGGAAAAAACAGGAGAATTCCCTTCAAGGTCCTGAATGAAAACTTAATTTAAAGCGACCAAGTCGCACGACTCCTTAGATTCACCTTTCCTCCCTTAAATTTACAATCCATAGATGTTATGTACAATGTATATTTTTGACGAAGTGCCGATTTGAATAGAAGAAGAAATAGTTCTAAGTTGTGCATTAAGATTATTCCAGATAACGGCGCCAGATACAGCAAAGCTTGAGGCATAAGAATCCTTGTGTGCAAAAAGAATTTTTAATTTGTGTCCTCTCAGCAGATTGCCGAGTTTGACCTTGAGCATGTGGCGTAAATAGACCCGTTAATACTGCGGGGTCAGAGAATTGATATTTTTAAAAACAAGAACAGCTTTCTTATAATGAACTCTCGCTGGATACTGAAGCCAATCAAGTTTTTGAACATAACAGCTGCATGAGGGAGTTTGAAAGTCACATTTTAGTACTACTCTCGCTGCACGTTTGAGGCATTTATTTAAGCCAGCGATTTGTATCGGTCATCCCGCACTGTGCAACAGTAATCTAGACTAGGCATGACTAAACTTAAATACACACGTAGAGTGTACATCTAGCTTTGTGTAACACAGTCCCGAATTGTCTTTAACATGGCTAGTCTCGAAGAAACTGTCTTTTTTACATAATCGACATGCTGATTCCAAGTTTAATCAATAATAACACCCAGGCGTTTAAACGATTTTACTTTACACACCGGGGTATTATTGATATGTTTGTTCGTCTCCCAAGTGCCAACCTTTTTCTTTGAGCTTATGAGCATGCACTTGGTTTTACTGGCATTGACTTTGACTTTACTTTGGATGGACCACTAATGAATCATAGCTAATGATATGTTCAAGTTATTTTCATTTTCAGCAGTTCTTGTTGACGGAAAGTCTTCGATTTGACGTCTACCTGCTCGCTCCCTCCTCTGTTTTCCTGTTGTCTCATAATTTCGACCGGTACTCACTATTGTACAAAGTTATCATTAAGGCTACGGAAACTACCGAAGCATTTAAATTAATTTAAAATAATTTAATTCGTGCGACAGTATATTAAAGTAAATTTGTCCCTCGATTGCCATGCTTTGACCCAGCTGGTTCATAAAATAACTAGTAATAGAAATACGTACTGGCGTAAAAATTTTGAATTGTTGTGTTTGCTTCTTTTTTCCAGGTCTTGATCCAGCTGGTCCATATTTTACTTCCACCGATACGGCTTGTCGTTTGGATCCAAGTGACGCCATCTTTGTTGACGTCATCCACACTGATGCCGAAGTCATCGGCTGTGGCATCGAAGAGCCAGTTAGTTAACAGTATTAATGTTGCCACTGTTTTCACATGCTGAAAAGTTCCGATGTCCGTGTCTGAAGTATACAACAGATATAATGATGTGTGCTGTCAGTGAATTAGCAAAGGTAATTCGAAGCAAAGGTAATAGCGAAGTATAATCATTATTTTTTCAGAGTGGACACATAGATTTCTACCCTAACAGTGGGAAGGAACAGCCTGGTTGTCCTGCTAATGTCGGGGACGTATGTAAGTTTCCTGTTGGGATTTCTGCAATTTATCTTTAATGGAGTAGATAATAATCATAAACAAGATATTATTGCAAGGATATAAATGATTTGCAAAGTTGCAATTGTACTAGAAATCAACAAATGGAGTTATAAGAACATTCTTGCAATTTATTGATGCTATAAACTTTGGTGCTCTAAAATGAAAGCAGTTGAATTTAATTCCAATGCAATTCAGGTAATAATATTATTATTATATATTTCTTGTAATGACACGAAGGATTCCTCAAAAGCCCCCTATGCACTGTAGCTCGCATGCCTGAAGAAACCTGTAGAGAGAAGACAGTGAGAGGTAGTTTTTTTTAGAGGTGGGAGGAAAACCCCAGATGAATATTTTTGGTAAAACCTTGGGAATCAGGTAGGGACTGAAAACCCATTCCACACGTGGACCGAGCTGGGATTAGAACTGGGCCCCAGAGGTGGAAGGCGAGGAAAGAACCACTACGCCAACCTGACTCCCCTACATTATTAAATGTAGGCCCTATCAACAAAGAAGGTCTACAGAACACAATCAGAACAGATTTTCTTTGACATGAGGGAACATAATCAACACAGGTTTCTTTTTACGGCCGATTTCCCATTGAATAAAGATGGTTGAGATGGTTAGAAATTAAATCAGGATGCGTTGATGGCAACCAATCTGCATTACACCGTTGTCTTTCTAAAACAAAAGCCTCATCTATACCTTTTTTGTTTTCAATGAAAGGGGCAAGTCCCTCAGAATTGGAAATTAAGAACAAGTCCTTAAATTTAAGTTTCTAATTGATTCAATTAATGGCTATTTCAACAGAATGATTGCAATTCTCCTTTTCTGTTAAAGGACGTTGTAAATTTGAAGCGACCCTCTCAGAGTTTCAGTTTTACACCTTTTAGTGATCATGGGCACCATCAATAACATGGTCAACAGAGATCCTACAACACATCTTATAAAAACCGAACTAATTATGACGTACATGGAAATAAAAATTGGACAGGAAGTTCAAGGCACACAAGATGTATTGAAAGATGACTGCGGGATTATAGGGGTTGTTTGTTGAATTAGTGTTATTTTTCTTTACTTGTTTTGATTTGATGTTGTCTTCAATCTTTTGTAAATCCCTTTCTCCCTTTTTAAAATTTGTAATTCAGAATGAGCGAGATATCTAGCAAATTGTCTTATTTCCACTCATTAACGTATACATTTTAAATGTATTTCTACCAGGTTATGATCATTTTAATTCCGATGTTTTAATTTTAAATTGTGCATTTTAATTAATGCATGCTTGTTATTTTGTTCACGTTAAATTTCCCATCTTTGTTTCTTTTGGGCAATTCTTCAGGAGCTGTTCAGTTTCATTTTTTTCTGTCGTGGTCTTGGATGTTATTGTCTGGTTTGTTTATTTGTGTGTGTTATTTTGGGGGTGTTGGCGTGTTTGTTTGTTTATTACATTTATGATGCTTTCTTTTCTAATTTGTAAAGTCTAATTCCTGGAAACAAAGCAAAATAGGTTTAAATCTTATATACAACAGTACTTATGTTTGTTTTTACTTTAATTTCACCTTCGAAGCCGATCCCTTTGAGGTTAGCTGCAGCCACATTCGTGTCTTGGACTTCTACATCGAGAGCTTGGATTCCAGCCAGTGTGAATTTGTTGCCTACCCGTGTTCCAACTGGGACCGGTTTGTAAATGGGCAGTGCACCAGCTGCGGTTGGAAAGGGTGCCCCAAGATGGGATACTGGGCCGATCGATCTTTAGCAACTGGTAACTTCTACTTACAGACTGGAGCTCAGTCGCCTTTCTGTGCATTCTAATTGCGCTTGACGAGGACAACAAACCTGTCTGGTATTATAAATGAGCATCAGAAATTAGAATCGAATCCCTGACCTCTATTAGCTCAGAGATTTTTGTTAAAACTACAGTTATACAAGTTTCTTTTTGATTAAGAAATACAATGGTTTTTTTTAAATTACATGCCTCAATGTCTTACTTAGATTTGTTAAGTTACTGGATCACTGAATGGACACTTCGCATGCACTATTAGCCATACAGCAGTAAAGGGATGCAAATAGCGTTTCGAGTCTTGGGTATGGGATATAATTGTTTCAAAAAAAAAAACGACCGTCGAAATGTTTCATCGTATCTCGGGATCAACTCGTATGGAGTGAGGGAATTTAGCCCTACTTCCCCCTCCCCCATACTCGCTGGTCGGCACCTTCCAATTATTTAATCAGAAATCACTTGAAAAACTCATGACACTCGTTAAAGGGAGAATGTTACGCAATGATTATCATCAAAGATAATACAATCATGTCATAAAATGAGATTCCGTAAATGCTTACTGGGTTTCCTATCCGATGTCACATCAAAAAGAAATCATAGCAAATACAGATTGGATAACAACAGTTTTTGTAACAATTGATTTGTGAATTCCAAGATTGATCTTCCTCATTTTTCGCATTGGCGAGAAAGTCTATTCCTTGTTATTGAAACAACTCAAGCCGTTAATCGTGGGCATTGCGAGGGGGAAGGGGGCGCTTGCCTCCTGGAAGAAAATTAATATGGGAAAGGAAGAATGCAAAAGAAAATTTTCAAAAAGGTGAAAGGGGTGGAATCACCATTTGCTTTAAATAAAGCTTCCCCGGAAAAAAAATCCTGGCAATGCCCATGCATGAACTGCGTTGAGGAAGAAACACTCATAAATGCAAACTATATTCAACTACATAGAGTTAGGCATAGTATGGCAGTGTTGTTTTAGCTACGGTTACAGACATAGATTTATCTTACACAGAGTTTAGTCGGAGTTTCAGAAGTACAGGTATAGTAGTTCTTGTGACGATATCTCATTATTTGCTTTAAACCATTACTCTGTGCAGTGTGTCAGTGGTATTAATCGGATTACAATGGATCAGATAACTACTAAGATCACGAGATGCTAAGTCGGCCATTTCCTAGCAACTGGTGGCCTTCTTATCGACATGATTCTGCACTGTGTTCCGAACCTCACGCAATTATCTTCAAAATGACATAAGCAAATACCCATAATTAGCAAGCCGCAACTTTGGCCCAAAAGGTAAACTTTGGTTTAAAACTTTGATATAAGGATGGTCTGAGGGTGATACTTTGACGGAGTTATAAATAAAAAGGGGCTACACGGGCTCAGTAGCAGTTAGACTGACTGTGGAAATAATTATCATCCACCAAATAACAGGGCATTTTCAAGATAGCTTAAGATCACTTTACACTCGATCGACTGTGGAATCAGTGTTGTTTCTCCGCCATCATCGTCATCATCATGAAACGATTTCTATTGGTGGCAAGTTGCCTTCTGAATCTGTGCTTTCAATCAGGTAAGATTAATTATCCGTTAACGTAAAGATGTAACTCGTTTGGTGCATCCTGGTAGATGTGTTTTGCAGGTGTCAATACAGTACTGAAGGTTTAGTTTTTTGAAGGGTTTTGTATGTAGCTTCTTGAAAGACTATTAACGGAACTTTGCTTCCGGATACTGCTTTCCCTGATGTCATAAAACAAGCAATGCTTGTGAGCATCAGATTCACAGTTCGGTTTTTCCGGAGGGGATTCGAACCCACGACTTCCTCCTGACCAGTGCAGACGTCTTCATCACTGACCACTGAATCTGCTTTGGTCGGCACAGTCTTGTCAATCCGAATCTCATATGCCAGTGCGTATCCATGCAGTTTACTGGATAAGAAGTTTTGCGTTTAGGGTACATGATCTTCACTCGTGAATTCTGATAGCACCTTTTTACTGTAAATTTTGTCATAGTGAATGCGTTCAATCAGTTCATGATGTGCGTCTTGATAACTCTTTCAGTTTTTGCTGAGGAGATATGCTACGATGATCTCGGCTGCTTCTCAAACGATCCACCATACGATGTCTTCTTCAGGTTTCCGCCAAAAAGCCCTGACTACATCAACACACAGTTTTTGTTGTTTACTCGCCTAAATACGGAATTGTACATGAAGGTATGCCTGAGGTTATACCCGAATAATCAACAGCTTAAAAGTCACACCTTCTTTTACTTAGTACAATGTATGAGCTGGATATCATATGAAATAAAGTCTTCTTATAAAACTGACAACCAATTCGTAAAGCTGCGTCTCTCTCAGCCTTAAAGTGTAGCTGTAATGAATTCTTTTACTATTTTTATTTAACTTTGAATTATTCAATCTGTGGTTAAATGCATTAAAAAATTCATGCTTTAGACTATTAAAATTACCCATTCTTTCCTGGACAACTGTTGCTGTAAACAGGCCTAGATTCAGTTCACAAGTGTTTCTGTTCAAATTGTAAACCCAGAATATAACTAACTGAAAACATTACAGAGAGAGAGATTAATGCTTTCTTATTGCTGTGTACATAAATAACAGAATCAGTAATGAAGAGAAAAATGAGTCCAGGAAAATCTAAAAAGATGCAGGGTTTTTTGTGTTCAAACCAATGTAGCATTGAGGATTCTTCCCGATATGACATCACAGTTTTGCTCATGAATATGGATATATCATCAGCATAAAAACCAAAAGGCGGTACAATGTACCCTTTGAAATCGTGAAACAAATGTTGAACCAAGGTTAACTGAGACACAAGGGTGCAGTTTGAAGATCTGTATTCAAACAATTGATTGTAGCTTCCCTTTAACCAAGACACTGGGCTTGTCATTCAGTGTAGGCCTATTCCATAAGCCTGGTGTGTGGCGAATGATGAATGGAAAGTTGATGTGACGCACACTTTCCATGGTTACAAGGCTAGCGTTTGTCAGTGTATTTTAATTAGTGCGCATTTCTGTTCTCTTCATGCAAAACTTCTCAGACACACTTTCGCAATGCATGCAGGCCCACTCGTGAGGTGAACGCTCCTACGGAACAGCCTTTCTAAGACCCTTGGGTCTGTAGTGTTGTTGGCATTTCCTACTCCATTCAAAAAACCATACCAGAGGTCTCCCTCCAGTGAGTTTGGCCTCTGAAAACCTTAAGTCAATGCTGAATTTAATAACCTTTATCAATAAACCTTTACAGATTGACCGAACAGACCCATCCTCCCTCCAGTATTCTACATTCAACGCCTTAAGAAGAACAGTAATTCTCATCCATGGCTATACAGAGAAAGGAGCCAGATCAGAATGGATGAAGGAACTGAAAGACCAGCTTCTCACAACGGTAATGGAAATCTAAATTTACCCTATAATACAATAAATCTTCCATCAAAATATATGATGAAAAAATCATTTGCGTTTTCAGAAGGTGGAAGTTTTTGTTCCTATAACTACGAGACGCATGTAAACAAGATTTTTAACCGTTACAACACAATTTCTTAACAGTAATTCCATTTTTTGCTGAATAGAGAAATGGAGAACCTCCATCAAACTTGAATAGTTTTGAAGGTATTTTTCCTCGTCCATCTGTAGGAAAACCTAAACGTGTTCATTGTGGACTGGGGAGCTGGGGCAAGGAATCTATACGGCCAGTCAGTGCAAAACATTCGCGTTGTTGGTCGTGTTATAGCCAGATTTATGCAGTTTTTGAACACCCAAACTGGAGCAAATTTCGCCCGTATGCATCTCATTGGCCACAGTCTCGGGGCGCACATCGCTGGCTATGCAGGAGCTTTCCAACCAGGAATCGGTAGAATCACAGGTGGGAGCCCTTCCAAATCTCTCAATGATGGTTCTCAATTCAAATCTCCCAATGATTGGATGTTCTTAATAGGAAACAATGCCAAAACAGGTAGGAAATATGTCCTGCAAAGGGCACGTTCATGTCAAACAAAGAACATGCACAGCGTACTGTCAAAAGGAGACGGCTTATGTCCTTTCTCCGAAATACCTACGCAGACATCGACTAAGTTGGTCCAATGACGAATGACGTTGTACAAAGAGAAAACAGAAGTTAGCAGAGCCATCATTTCCTTCAAGCGAGTACAATCTCTCTATGTATTTGTTTTTCTTAGGTCTTGATGCTGCTGGACCGAATTTTTCCGGCAATGATCCGGCTTGTCGTCTGGATCCTACCGACGCCATTTTTGTTGACGCAATTCACACCGATGCTGAAGTGCTAGGACTTGGAATCGTTCAACCGGTTCGTTTTGGCCCCTACCAATATTAAAAAACTAACTCGACAAAATGTGTTGCATTATGTCTCGCTTTCCCCTTCATAGTTAAGTACTGTTTCAACTTATCTTGGTTTAATTTCTTGTTACTCCAGGTTGGTCACATGGATTTCTATCCAAATGGCGGGAAAGAGCAGCCTGGATGTCCTGCTACCGTCGGGGATGTTATACGTAAGTGGCTGTTTTGTTTTTATTACTGCTTCATCACGTGACTTAAAGGCGAGGCATATAATGAAATGACACCTGTTTAAAAAGTCATTCTTACAATCAAAAACTTTAAAGACTAATGAAACCTTGGCACGTGTTTATATTGTGTATTGTTTGTGTATTTCTATGATACAGTGGACCCGATGGAGGTCAGTTGTAGCCACAGCCGTGTTCTCCAGCTATTCACTGACAGTTTGAACTCAAGTCAGTGCCAGTTTATTAGCTACCCTTGTCGCAGTTGGGACGACTTCGTGGATGGCAAGTGTAATGATTGTGGTCTTATGGGCTGTCCTAGGATGGGATACTGGGCTGATTTGTCGCTGGCAAGTGGAAGTTTTTATCTGCGAACAGGTCAAGGGTCGCCGTTTTGCAAAGTTTAGTTTGGCTAGAATGAATCTCAAGTTTCCTGATAAAGGTTTCACATAGGTTGTATCCTATGTACTTTTTTATTTCTTGATATTTTTATAACGCGACTTTTTATAATGTTCTCAGCCTTTACGCATTCTAACTCAGTGTCTAGTCAGCTTATCTAATAATGGTATTTTATACATCCCTGGACTTTTATTCTGTACAAGCAATGAATCAACGATGTCGTCAATCATGTCGATCGTATGATGCCATGATAACATCTGTAAATTATGTAATATGGGGAAAACGCTCGAACAATTGTTCTTTGAGTACTACCGAAACACGTAAGCCTAATGCCGGCAGCAGATACTCAAAGAACTGACCATAAGGTCACCCCCAGCTCCATTTAATGGGTTCCGTCACAACAAAAAGTGGCCTAAATTTTCAACCATTCGGAGGGAAATGGGTTGGCACTGTATTACAGTGTCAAGTTGGAACCTAGTGAAAGATGAGTAATCCTATGTTTTCTTTCTTAAAACGTAGTACAACTAGAACACTTTCTTTGATGGGCCTTTCATGAAACCAGCTTGTTGCAATATTAAATGTATTCGTTTATATTTTTACATACATGTACATTGGTCTCTTGTGCCGTATAGCTGTGAACAAGATCACTTTTGTAAAATGCTGTTACTTGTAGAAAAGATTTTTAAGGTTAAACATGTTCCGTGCATAGCGTGTAGATCCGTTTTCACCCCCTAATTGTAAGTTTGGCTTGTGTCTCGTATATATCCCAATCACATGTGAAGATTTTTCTTCTTCAAAATACTTGTACATGCCATGTACGTGTACATCCAGGAAAACGGAAGACACGCCCCCCCCCATTTTTACCATAGGGATGGGTAATGGTATTTTCAATCCCCCCCAAAAAACTGTCCGTTTTGTCCTTTTCCCTTCCTGTCACTGAACACGATCGTGTAAAATAAATAAATAACAATTATAACTTTCAAAGAAAAGTCTCTTGAATGTCTGGATTTCTGCTTGTGACTGATATGGATATTTAATTCGGGGCTCACCTTTCGTCTTTGGCATGTGTTTATTTTGCTATTTTATCATTAGTGATCCCCATCTGTGTAAGACCTCGAATTGCCATTGCCCGAGAGAAAGTAATTTATTATAACATACTATAATTATGCTCCTTATATGCTGAATGCGTCTACCTGTCCTATGGATGAGGCTAAAAACAAGATCTCCTCCAAACAGAACTATACGTTGGAGTTTGAGGTAAGGCTGTTGCTATATATAAGCTTGCAGGCCAGTAAATGGTCCCAAAATACGGGCGATTCACAATAGTGCGCCTCCAAGAGTTTGCAACGCGTTGCGGGCTAATCACAACGCGCGAAATTTGTCGACCATTTCCAAACGCGCATTAGGTTGAAAGATTTCGCGCATTGTGATTGGCCAACGCGTTGCAAACTCTTACAGGCACCTATTTTGAAACGTCCGTATTGCCTTCATGTCACAGACTAGATCACGATTTACATGCTGTCAATTTTTCTGCTGCTTGTTCGTGACACGTGGACTGGATGGTTTGCAAACAAGAAGGATGGATCATTGAACTTACAAGCAACAAGACTGCCGACTGGTACTTCTGAAAGTATTGGACAAAATGAGGCCCTCTATATCGCTCTATTTTGGAATGGAGTGTAGGCATCAATTTTCAAAATGGCGATGGGCCTCGTAACTGTTTTGAGGGGTAATTTTCTCTGGAGAGCAATATTTTCAAAAGTCATCAGTTAAGCCACTGAAAAGTGAGAGGAAAAATGAAAGATAAGGAAGTGAACTTCAATTTGATATGTGTCTTGAACACCTGTGAAATTTGTAAGTAGTTTTCCTGATTTTTTAAAGTGGGGATATTTATCACTGATGTCTGCGGCAGCTTACTCACTGGTCTGTACTCGTAAACGCTGTCCAACGTTTGTAATGAAGATTGCGCCCTCAAATTGACATTTATAGGCCCCAATGTGAAACAAAAATCAAATAAAGCGCCCTCTAGCAATACATGACGATTCCTAATCAACTTGCACAAGAAGACTCGCTTATGGATCCACCGCATGTCAAACGTCTTTCATCAAGATTATCCTAAAAAAACTTTACTTACCCCAAATGTGCACGTTGCTTGAGTTGAACTTATTCCAAAATCTTTGTTTTCCAATTATCAATTCTAAAAGTCCTTAATATTACAGTTCTCAGCACATTTACACACACCGGAGAGTAAGATCATAGGTCAAGCATTTGCGTCCGAAGCCATGATGAAGTCTGTAAATATAGACCACAAACGCCAGTTTATATCTTTTTTACAAATTCGGTCTGATCAGTGGAAGATCCAGTGTAAGCCAAGGCGTAACTGAAAAAATGATCATCTCTTTGTTCATCCCAGTGAAACGTTCGTATAAAAAAACAGAATAAAGCAATAACCGTTTCATAAATCATTGCACAGATCATTTAAGATGAGGTTTGGTTCATATTTTGGATTACTCATGTAACAAATAGAAGGCTTACCTCCGCGTTAGCGTATGTACAAGTGCAACATTATAAACACCTTTATTATCATATATTTGCATAACCCCGACGGATAAATATTTGTGCGAGTGCATCGTTTTGAGAGTTGGAGTCATTTCAAACTGATTATCTATTTATACTGATTGAAAAATTAATGATTATATCAATAATTCCAGGGCCATGGATTATGCATCTGCCACGATTCTCAGTATCTGTGGTGTCATACAGCACGTTGAACGCGTTCGTCACGTCTGATTTGAATAATCATGAGTACTTCCATACCGAATAATATACGCATACAGTTTATATCTTGCAGGCAAATGCTATATTTTAAAAGAGGTCACATGCAATTTTTCATAGTTTCTAATATTCTACCGAAATCAGTGTAGGTCATGTTGCAGTAAATTTCTCATAAATAAACGAATAGCAGAGTTCAACTTTTCCCTTGCAGTTGCTTTTTAATTGTTTATTTGCAACTCATTTCTGTATTTTCCTGCTGGGTGAATCGAGGTCAAATAGAAGTGGAAGTCATAATAGGTGCGGCAGTCCATTTTTTGTTTTGATTGTAATATCGACGGACATGGGATTTTCCCTCCCACAGTTCAATTTATATTTTGCACTTACGATTCTGAGAAGGGACAGTGTACCGAAAGACAGCTACCAACTGGACAACGTGCAGGGAGTAGCGCCACGAAGGCGCGCAACCAATCAGAGTGATTGGAATAATTAATTTTGATGGATTATAGATACGGACATTGCAAACCATGGGCGACGTACACGAACGGGTCGCTGCCTATTGTAATAACAGTCGTTAGACGAGCTGTCTGTGCACGTGACAGCAGCGACACGATAACCGGGACGAGCTGTCTGTTATGATGGTAATATTCAAGCTGTAATCGTGTACAAGAGTAAGTCAGAACTTACCCCTTGTTTACTATGCAGATACCAGTATTTTACCGAGATACCATTTGCAACACTGTGGCTTCACAATGTATTAAGCATGATCAAATAAACATCATCTCAATTTTCGCTGTTTTTGAGACAAATATTTCGTCAACATAATATTGAGTTTGGTTTAGTTTGCGTGAACTACTTTTCCTGCAGGCAGAGAAAATTCATTATTGAATTACTGTTGTTAACACAAATTTATTTTGAGCTCCATAAAAGTTTGTTTTGTAGCCAGCAACTTAACGCATTATTTAACACGGACTGTGAAACAGAAATGTAGGCCTACTGAGCTGCACACAGTAAAGAATTATTACGGAGAGATTTTTTATTTTCTGATTACATGTATCTGTATTTCAAGTTTTGTTTTAGTTTTCTATAGGGCGCTCTTAGAGTTTAAATGTCAATGTATAAAATGTCTGGCATACCATACCACTATTACCCTACACATGACGACCGGCGGAATGCACATGCTTACGTTCTATTCAATCCATTTTTAGATGAGCAGATGACTGCAGCTTGCAGCTTTTAATACTGTTAACCAGCCATGTTGTTTTATAAGTTTTTTAAATTTGTTAACTGATTGCAAAGAATGTTTACCGCATCACTTTTAAACAACTGCAGTTATTTAAGTCTAATGTGTATGCTCTCAGTTACTTCTCATTTGCGAAACCTGAAAATACACTTCCTGTGGACCCAAAGTCCAAATTTTCTGAATAGATATGCTCATAAATTATTTTTCAATTATTTTGCTGGTGGGCATAAAACGATGTTACAATCCACAGTTATCGCAGATGATACTTGAAAATTTTGTTTCTCATATAATTTCCGTCAGATCTTATTTTAAAATTATTTTTAAAATTTATCTCCAGTGACAACTACTAAAGGTTATACGTCATTTACTAATTAGTGTATTAAAACATTATCAAAATACACATTACACAGTAAACATTCAACATAAAAAATTCACTATGAAAGATATCTCAAAACATCAAGAAATAACAAGAGCTAAAAATAATATACATAAAAAAGGGAAAATATTCAAAGGACATCACAGCCCAAATAGACAGACAGCCCGTCATGCCAATTGACAAAAGGCTACAGGCCCGTGAATGACTTCATATAAAAACAATCGAAAACAGCAAAAACATGAAAGGTTATTACAATCCCGTAAACCCTTACTTAGAGAGTGAGAAAGGTGCAAAAATACTGTTATCCTTACCTTTGGTTTCAAACTGCGCTTGCTTAAGTTATTGGTTGTCCTTTCTAGAAACGATTTGACGTTAATACATGTAATGCCATTCCAAACAATAAGACTTCAAACGGCGTTTTCCGTGTGCATGGGCTATTGCCATAAATTAACCAGTCGAAATTCAGGACTGACTTTATCTCTTTCATTTTTATTCTCTATTATTGCCTGTATCTCGCACAGAAATATCAACTAGTTGTGGTTAACCCAGAACTATCATGGCCCAGGATTCTATCCCGTCGAAAGCTGTGATCAAGAGCGCCGACATGAGCGAAGACGAGCAGCAAGACGCCATCGAATGTGCGCAAAAAGCTATGGAGAAGTTCAACATTGAAAAGGATATCGCTGCCAGCATCAAAAAGGAGTTTGATAGTAAACACAACCCGACGTGGCACTGCATTGTGGGTAGGAACTTCGGCAGTTACGTCACCCACGAGACTAAACACTTTATCTACTTCTATCTAGGCCAGGTAGCCATATTACTCTTCAAATCCGGGTAGCCAGGGCGATTTTCGTAGACGAGTCCGATTAAAATCTTGCAGAACTTTGGTAATAATCTGAAGGAAAAAATGGAAAAGGTCTGTTTATCATATTTTCCAGTTATAGTTTTGTAGGGTAAAGGTGTCATTCTCATAGCTAACAACACACGTTGAATCGCCACTCCAAAACCCCTTCATGTGTTTTTATTGAAAATAAACATGATTGTTTTAAACAAGAGTCCGACATCACATCGTATATAAAATCCCACTCCAGATCAAGTCGATAGGCTTCAAAGTCATATGCTAATGTGTTAAAATCATATAACAATTATCAGATTCGAATTGTAATTCCCAAAATGCTGTGACTCTTATGACATCATAATATATTAAACCCTACCTGTGAGGTAGCAACATGATATAGAAAGAGACATAGGGCACCAATAATTTGTATTTTAACACAGGCATTTGAAAAGTATACGGTAAATAAATTGCCAAAGGAGAAGGTGTTTTTCCAACATTCAAGTGATTCCAATCTTTACATCGTCCATCCCACGCTGCAGTGGATTGGTACATTTGTGCGCGTCAGTGAAACTTGTAGGAAATTTATTCAAAAATTTTTATCTCTCACCTTGAGTTTAGAGTGTTTTAAGAAACCTTGTCACATTATGACGTAATGTCTATGCTTGTTGACGTCCTTAAAATATCCACTGCCTGCCAGACAGTGTCAGTGTGATATTGTTTAATGATAATGTCTCATTGTATAAAACACTGTATTGAAGGTGTTGTCAATAATTGGCATCTTTAAACTTAATTATTCCTGAGTTGCTCTGTGCAATCTTGTACCTCATGCAGACATATTAAAGCCGTATGTTGTACATGGCTTCTAAAACATTTGAATTTGTAGCTTGTATTACATTATCAGATTTTTTGAATTTGTCTCTTTATTTGGTAAAGAAGAATTTGTTTTCAGGAAAGACATCAGCATAAAGTTTAAAAATAATAAGTGTATATGTAATATTGCTAAATCACGTACCCCGAAATTCGTCTAAATTTCAGTACAATTAATGAATGAGAGAATACTTTTTTTGCTCTGACCTAAGACTGTTATGAGTTGTTATAAGTAGGATATCAATAGAAATGAGTCTGAACTTTGTGTTCAATGTATCGGTTCGTTTTAAATCCTCGTGGAGAATTTTCCACACATTGACTAAAGCAGACACAAGGGCACACCTATAATTAGGTTTGGGGATTCACTTTTACCATTAGTTAAGCTTGGATTTTGATGTTCTCCGGCGTGCAACAAGTTGACGCTCAAAGAAATAATTTTGTATTTAATTAAATCGTTTTATGAGTATAACTACCATTTCTCTCTCGATGTCACCGTATTTAAATTACGATAGACAGCTGAGAATGTTTGTCTAAAAACTTGCCTTTTAATTTTACAGCGTATGTCATTACTGGTTGCTCTGACCATGACAGACAATACACGTATAGTCACAGCCTCAAAAACAACGATACATTTCCCTCATGAAAAGACAGCTGCATTTAACCTCCTTGGCGTATTTTGGCAGTTTCCACCAGTGAGCCAAAAGGAAAGAACCCACAGCTCTTTTGCCGGGTTTCAGTGAGATCCATCAATAATTATGGGGAGGATTGAGGGTTTGTGCCGCCGCCCCTTCGTGACACATACATGCTAACAGAACCAAACTAATCACATAAAAAGAAGAGTAACGATATGAAGCCGATGTCGATGAGATCGGAAGTTTAATTTGAAAAGTGGCTTGGTCATCGTATAGCTGGCTCGAGGATTGTCAGAGGGTGGGTTCCAAATAAAGCTTAGGATCCGCTTTAACAGGAACCTACACTACAAGGTCAGGTGCTCCACAAGATATTTTTAAAGGATGTCAAATCCTGAAATCTCAGTGGTGCATTTCAAGCCCTTAAAAAGACAAATCCACGACTTCTATTTTGTGGTTTTGTTCCACTAAGGGATGGTTACGGGTGCGGATTCAGAAGGGGGTAGGGCCCCTGTTGTCACACACACACACACCCACACACACCATATTATAAATAAAATATGAAATAGCAATACCTGTAAGGGTGTATCAGCAACATTGTCATGCATTAACGTTTCCGCCTGTCTGGACATAAATTCAGACCTAAGAATTTGAGGGCATGACCCCCCCCCCAGAAACTTTCCTGGAACCACCCCTCAAATAAAATAAAGTTACTGTAAACATGCTGTAAAAGCCTCCAATCAGCGTCTCCAACTGCCGTTTATTCACCAACCAAAGGCAGTACGTTGAAGTATTGATGCCTGCGGCAAGTTTGTTTCCGTATTATCATATACTTTGTGAGCATCAATCATGCGATGCTTTTCAATGCCCAAATTTTGTTCGAAAGAGGTATGCGAAGGTCATTCGCGAGTGGAAACAAACTACCGTAGATTGTTCCCGTAGTAAATGCACTCGTCATTCAACTTGCCCGCTGACTGCTTTGCATATGTAAAATGCAAAATATGCTCTCAGTAAAATCCGTTGTGGGAGAACAGTCTTTTTCTGAGCTGACACCAAATACGACGGGTTGCTTCCACAGGTTGCCATATCAGTCTCCAATTATCCATCCTTACTGAAATAACGCGTAAGTATCGTTCAACTGAATTATGAGGCTATATGATACAGACTGTCATGCAAATATTGACCACAAAGATGTTAGAACAAACTCGGAAACCTATATCCACACCGCATTGTTGTTTTTTCATAGCATTCATGTGATATCATCTGGCATGTGGTTGAGTGTTTTAATGATTGGAGCAGATTGTTCCAGTTAAAAGTGCTATTTATTTTTCATTTTTATTTCCAGGTCCTCATTCAGAGTTGCAGCCATGAGTGACCCTCCTAAGACTGTCATAAAAAATGCAGACATGTCTGAGGACATGCAGCAGGACGCAACCAACTGCGCTGTACAAGCTACAGAGAAGTTTAACATTGAGAAAGATATTGCTGCTTACATCAAGAAGGAGTTCGATAAAAAGTACAACCCGACCTGGCACTGCATTGTGGGACGGAATTTTGGCAGCTACGTCACACATGAGACCAAGCACTTCATCTACTTCTATTTGGGACAGACGGCCATTCTGCTGTTCAAGTCGGGATAATGACTGTCAAAATTGATGTAGTCTTCTTCAGGCCGGGTCCATGGGATGTGGGCCACCCTGACGGACTAATTAGGCATGTGTGTACATGTACAGTACATAGCCTGTGCACAGCGACAAGCATGCTACAAGTAACATGGCGCGTATTTGGTGTCATTAACCTCAGTTAAAATAAAATTAGTGTATAGGTACATTGTTTCCAAGCTAATTTGAATGTGTTTTTCAGTGTCATCCATTTCTATACATATATATATATATCAATTTTTACAGATAACTGAATGCCCTCTAAATTGTACTACGAAACCTGCGTGATTATTTCAGAGCCGTGTTGGGTATATTTTGTACAACTAATTCGAAGTACCGGTACAATTAAACAAAACTTCGAGGTACGAAGAGAATTTTTGAACATGCCCAGTCATATTGGAATGGCTTGACTATTTGTGTCGTTGAATTGTACAATTTGACTACTTTCAATCGAGGACCTATTTTTGCATTCGTTTTAAGATTACTAGAATGATAAATATTTTCGAAAATGTAGCCTATACAACTCTAATGCAAAAGTGGTGAATTCGGAAAACGATAAACATGCATGACGTTGACGCTCGCACTCTGTGGAATAAAGAACTTCAAGTTGATTTCATAATAGCGTTTTAAATCTTCAATCTTCTGACGCTGTTTAGCAGTATGTTTTACCTTTCCAGTTCTTAAGCTAAGCTATTAAATGGGCGACAATGAATACACTTTTATTAAAAACAATTTAAGATGAAGTGAAACGAGCTTATTGGTGATTCTGTGCTATTCAATTAAAATTTCAATTTGGCTTTGAGTTAAATTAGTGAACTCGAGGTAAAAGAAAAACAGTTGAGCTATAACCAACTTATCTTCTCCCCTTTGAGTGTGTGAACAAAGTGTTTCACAGGAGAAGTGCATATTTACATCATTCATTTGGCCAAGTTCAAGTTGTGTGTAGAAACATTTTGGTTGTACAAGTGAATGACTTTAATCAATGTGGTTTATCCTTTTGTATTCAAGTTTTCATACTATTCAATGTGTTACAGTTCCTCTGGAGGCTTAAGGTCTGCGATGTTTTTTAAATTCCCGGCTGAATCAAATGTAGTACTTCTCAGTGCAACGGCTTGAATCTGTGGTACCAGTTAACCCAAAAAATGAGCCTGGGTATTTTGACCCATCTCACAGCCGGGGGAGGGAGTACTCCACTGTGCCACACTGCCGATATTCTTGTAAAGAAACTCTTTATTACAAATGGTGATCTGATGAAGTCCGAACTCGGTCAGACACGGTTTGGTTGTTATATACGGTCATTTGAAATTCAAGGCTACATGCGTACCAGCCCGTGTGGAAAAGTGTACATTTTAGGCTGACCTGTCTCGGGAAAAAATACTGAGCGCTGTGTAAGAACGGTACGTTTGATTTTCACAAAATTAGTGTCAAAATTAGTTTCTCTAAAAACTCCTTAAGGCTCAGCTCCAGAAAAAAACGCATTGCAGCGATATAGGAAATAATGTCGAGGACAGAATCTGCCCCCAGCTCTTAGGGTTAAGGACTATTTTTTGTCATAAACGATTATTCGTCAAGTCAATTCCATCCCAGTTCAACACCAGGCGTCAAGAGATCGTGTTAAAGTCTTTTTTTTTTCCAATTTCGTGATTGTGAAGAGGTGATTGTGAAAGTCATTAGATCAGGGCATAGACAGTTATGTGGGAAAGACATTGAATCGTTAAGCGAAACTATACCCACAGAATGATTTTCATCAGCATCCCTGAGCTGAGTGTCACTCTACGAGCAATGGCCTTGTGGAAAGTGGGAGCAAGGTACCGTAGAGCTTGTAGTCAATTCACCAATCAGCGATCCCCAAATAAATACGTCAGCCTATCAGGTCGAGTGACCTAAATATGATGTGCGTTTCTAAACGCGACCTTCACATTTTGTCAATTTCCGTGTGCCGAGTATTCTCTGAATAACAAGTGTTTGTTCCCTCCATACATGACTTACCCAGTTATTGTGCTGCACCACTCCTGTGTGCATTCCAAGAGCTGGAGGCACGAACTAACTCGCGTCGAATTCGCAACAATTTACAGCGACTCTCCCAACTATTGTCCAATTAGAAGTGTTGCTTATATTTAATGTCCAATCACTTTTTTGCTACGGTGTGAGCCCACAGGTGCATGACCACCGAAAGCTCCGATCCGTCCCCTCTCTAATTTCCAAAAGTGCACGTTATATTTGTCAAAGGATTGCAGGTAACTGTACACTAGCAAGAAGAGTTGTCATCGGTAACGAATCGGTAGTGTGAACAGTTCAACATAGCTGAGTATCAGGTAAGAAAACTGCGTGAAACTCATGTAGCCAGTTATTTCAGCCAGGTAACGTGGAATCCATGAAGGGCCGATCAGCGGGTTATATGACTTGTTTCTGTTGTAGGGGATATCAGTCGCAGACATCTGTACCGTTCGGCCTGTAGGCTGTAATATTTTAATTTACAATAGGGCTTACATTTTTTAGCAAAAGCATGCATACAAAGGGACACTGAAAAAATGTCCTCGCCATCCGGAAATCTCCGCCAATCATTTCGACAGTAATCTTGGTTAATTTATTACACACGAAGCTGTTCGTAGTACCGTGGAAGGAGTGCTTGCTTTCACGGGGATTTCTGTTGCGTTACTGAATTTGGAATGAGATGAGAGTGTTAAATCCCAACTAGTACATGTATACAAATGATGGTATAGTAACGGGGACTCATCGATTATGCTCACAATTTTTCGTCTGAACCAAAGCTCTCCAGGAAATTAGAGTCATGTAGCTATTTTTAGAAGAATGGAAAGCATCGAATCACTACTTTTTTCCTCGGTACCACTGCCACTGAGTTCGTACCTTTATTCCCCCAGCGTACACCCAGCGACTCGAACCGAAAACGCCCCTTCCTCTCACTCCGAATCTTTGAACTGTTGATCAATTGCTTCCTGCTTTCAACCCGTGCTTTTCAGACCAGCTGTCGTTTTCAACCAAACAAGATGGCTTCCGACAAGAAAGCTGTAGTCAAGAACGC
Organism: Acanthaster planci; assembly: GCF_001949145.1. The sequence goes on from NW_019091361.1 coordinate 70,062, forward strand.
GGATATGTCTGAAGAAATGCAACAGGATGCCGTTGAGTGTGCCAAGCAAGCAATGGAGAAGTTCAACATCGAGAAGGATATCGCTGCCTTCGTGAAGAAGGAGTTCGACAAGAAGTTCAACCCGACCTGGCACTGCATTGTGGGAAGGAACTTCGGTAGCTATGTCACACATGAGACCAAACACTTCATCTACTTCTACCTAGATCAAGTAGCTGTACTGCTCTTCAAGTCTGGTTAATGCCGTGCCGCTGGAACACCAGCCTGGCAGCAGTGAAAAGCAGTGGCTGTTTTGTGGACTTCTTACAACAGCGGTTAATTATGAATTTTAGCCATTCAGGACTTGCAAAATATCTTTTTATTTCGCCCTCTGACTTGGTTCCTTGTGAGGTGCCCAGACTTTGGCCAAAAAGAAAAGATGGCTGCTATTAAAGAGTTGCAGATATTGCCATGAAGCAATTACATCATACTGAGACTCTCCTGTATCGGGCGCGTAGCCAGAGTTTCTGGTTTCTAATTCCAAAATGTTTATCCCGTTTAGGTTACGAGTGGTAAAGGCACAAGGAAGAGAAAAGTCACTTGCATTACGTAAAAGTCATGAGATCATTCCTTTTTTTCTACTCGTTTCTGGAATATCGAGGTACTAAAATTGCCTTTAATGATATGTTCACATTTAACAGTATACATGACATAATATACTCTATATTCAAGCAAGCAGTAAGATGCATGGCTCTGGGTAAAGTAAATGTGGACATTCTTGAACAGGTAATCTTTATATTACTTTCAAATTACTCATTTATTATCAACTGATTTGGTTTACCGATATGACCGACGTCTTTAGCAAATCGCTTTGCGACGGCTTTCGCTGTGTTTGCATTGGTGCCGCATACAAAGGCTAGTTTTAAAGTAAAATGGTTAGAATTGAAATAAAGTTTTGTAAGCATTCTCGTTTATCGGTGATCGATTATTAAAAGTTTAGAAATTTAGTTTAAAGGTACTCGGAATGGATGGCCATTGTAACGGATTATGAATAATTATTGTTCTGAAATTCAACTGAAAATATCTCTAATAAAAAGGTGTTCGTGTGATTTTGCAATGTAGGCCAATTGTTTATCAAAAGTAGTGACTGGCTGAAATATAAATTTAAAATTTTCAATGTGAAATAGTGAATAAAAACAAATAAATATATTGTTCAGAGTAACTGAATACCTGATGTTCTAAAATAAAACACTGAATTTGTGTCTGAGCTGCAAGAGAATAAGGAAACTGGTGATTTTAAGACGGCAAAAGAGCTCTACACTGCGTTGGAGTATTAGTGTCTGATCCTCCATCTTTGAACATGATATGCAATCCCAATTTGCTTCTCTCAACTTGACAACTCTTTATGACGCACACAGCGCTAAAACGGTTGGATCCAGTCCCATTTTATACATGATTGTCGTCGATCGGAGGGGCAAGGTTTGTTGATATCACAAATAAGATTATGAATGTCAAAAAGTTGATTTCTTACTTTAGTTTGGCCGAACGCCATGGTGATAAAGCTTTCTGTCATCGTATAGGGGTACCCTTTTTTCACAGCTATTTGCAACATAGACGTTGTTGCTTCATGCGTCCATTTTACAGACCAAAAACTAGCCACCATTACTAGATAAGCATTGTACCGGCTACTCACGCCATTTTAAAATAATTTTTTAATGACCTTGACTGAGTGCTGGTAGAGGGTGAAAGAGGCGCAAGGCTTACACGCTGAGCCTCAAACTTATGCTTCAAAAATTTATACTTGCCTACGTGATAACCATTCTGTGAATTGAGCATTGAAGAATAACAATTTCCCAAGCATACAAAAAAGTCTTACTATTAATCGCATGTTTGAACAGAACGTTAATTTCTTCCTTTACATTTCACGCATTTACCATGCATACAATGTACGTCCTCAGGAAAAAAAATCATTTTCTGAAGATTATTTTCGAGGCTCATAGTACGTACATGTACATGTACATGTGTACGTAGGGCCTGCTTACGGAAGCCTGTCGTGCTCTGGTTGGACAGTGTGGTCGCCCACACTGTTACCGTGACCCAAAGTACCATGCATATTTACTACAATAACTGTAAATATGTTCTATTACAATAACTGTGATAGTTCTACCATGGGTTGTAGCTCTGTGGTTCTACATAACAATAGCCCATAACGTCTGCTGATGAATAAATGTGCGCCCTCTTTTGGTCAGTTTAATCAAATTAACCATTACTCGATACTTCATAAGATTCGATTCCAAATAACGAAACAAAGCTGATTTTGTTTTACTAAAAAAGAGAGATGCGAAGAAAAGTAGAAAATAATGAAGTTCTTTCGGGCTCCTCATGTCAAATGTCCGATATTGTAGGTGCCGTTTACACTTGAACTGTGGACCGTTTGGTGGAATTACGACCTAGCATACTTGAAAAAAGGGGAAAAAATAAAAAAGAAAGGATATTTCAAGGAGCCCGGGTGGCACTTAATTTCGCTGATGGAAATAAGTCCCCGGTGTTAATCTGATAAAATTTTGGATTTTTCTTGTAGTAATCATGATTTAGTTGACTTTAACTAATATTGTCTAATTTTCAGTGTACATGTAAAATAAGGGGGCTTATGTTTGGGGTTTGTTGGCTTTGAGAAAAGCCTACATTTCTTTCAATAACAGCATTTACAAAATACGCCCTAGATTCGTTTTATGAATGATGTAACGTTTAGAAAAAATCTTCTGGCACAACTGATAAGACATGGGGTTTTCAGCTTCACCGTCATCTCAACTTCACAGTCATTGGGAGCATTTTTTAAAATTTAATTAATCCTCCCTTCAGTGTAAAAGTCGAATATACATGTACATGTCCTCTCTTCTGAATTAACCTTTATTTAAAGGAACTTAACGTGGTGTGTGTGGTCGATACCCATCTGTGCTTGAATCGAATACCTCTCTAAACTCGAAATTTATGGTACCGTTTAAATTCGCCATCTTTAATCACGTCAGAAAATCAATACATGCGACAGATTCCATCCATCTGGAATTTGGTGACACTCCTATTTTCCGTCTATTTAGATTTCCATGGTGGTCTTGCAGAGTTGACATAAGTTTAGAACGCAGAAGTTTCCTTTCATTTTTTTCAAGGTGTTGTTTTTGTCAAAGATTGGGAATCTTAGCCGGTCACCTAATCCGATCACGCACAACGTTTGTGAAGCAGCCAAGACGACCGAGGCTGGCGGTCGATGGGCTGTGGTCGTCGGTGTGCGTCAGAACTGGTTTCATACCGAAGAGTCGGAAACCAACACAGACCTTCAGGGTGAGTCTCCAAAGAAAAATTTCAGGAGAGATTTTACTTTAATTCCCTGCCCATGTTCATGCACCAATAAACCTTTTCGACGTTTGTAACGCATTATGGGTGTGGATGACTAATATTAAAATAAGTGATGCATTTTATGTCAAAAATCAAGTTAACAGTTTTCTACTAAATATTTCTTGTGTATCTGCTCATCAATTCACAGATGCATGCGTATTATCAGATTATACAAGAAACATTTTCAAATACATTTTCAAATATTTGTAAGAACAAATCAACCTTAATTGCCTTTTTTTAAGGGCACCAGTCACTCTACAGGCTGAAAATGAACATGACTGGTCAAAGTGGGATGCATGAGCTGCAAGCCGTAATTTTGATTGGACAATACGAGTTATTCACGACATTAGTCAGCATGGTCTGTGTCAAAAAAGTGATGTTGTTGGAAGGAATTCTCCGAATTTTCCTTCTCTACCAAGCTTTAACCTTCAAAGTTTGTATATATGTTCATCCCAAATCAATAATGCAACACTTGTCAGAAGGGGATGACTTGAATTGGAGTATGTAATAAAAGGTTTTGCAGGTAAGCTTCTCCCATAGCGTTGTGCATAAAATGCATTGCATGTATGTCATCCAAACCCACAATGCATTGCGTACGTTGAAAAGGTTTTTTCACTGCATAGGTCTAGCCTAGCCCAGGTTGGATGACGTCTGCATTGCAGTCCTCCTAGTCAGTCCTAGGCCTGTGCAGAATTTTTTCATTTTTTTCTTATATTTTTACCTAGCAAAGACAGCTCAAAATGTCATTTATAAGTGCCTTGTATCCCAAAATCCATAAATGCTGTGTTGAAATTACTAAGTACGCCCGTGGTCAACGTATTTTGCAGGAAATTTTTTGAAATTCCACGCTTTCTGTCGCGATTTGTTAACAATCTAGCACATGTATGTATGGAAACATGTTTGTCTATGTTTAGCATGCATACTCGCACATGCGCGAAATGCATAGTAACCTACATGTAGTGCCCCTTACGCATGCGCGGAAGAGCCGTGGGTGTCAAGAAGTTGCAGATATGGCCACCATGTCGAAGGGGCTTCCAAAGATACGGCTAGGTCTATTGTCTGCACGTCTCCATGTATTTCTGATGTAGGGAATACCTAGACCTAGCTCTAGACAACATGCGTAACTGACAGAGTGTGGGCGGAGCTTGGAGGTCATTTCGCGCATGGGCAAATGCGTACTACCGCACGAATGTAGATCGTTCATGAATCGCGACGGAAAGCGTGGAGTTTCCCAGAATTTTCTGCAAAATATGTTGTCCGCGGGCGTATCTAGTCCCTTCATCACAGCATTTATGAAATTCGGGATACAGGCACTTTGTGAATGACATTTGAGCTGTCTTTATCAGGTAAAATGCGAGAAGAAACTGTTGAAAGAAATTTTGCGTAATAGAAGGACTTTTATACCCTGGACGTTAGTCACAATATAAAGAAGACGTTGTCCAGCCTGGCCTAGGCAGGCCTAGCCCAGGTTGGATGTTGTCTTCATTTCATTACAACTGACATCCAGGGTCTAAGACTTATGTACAAAACGACGTCAAAGTTGGTTATAATTTGTTCTTGGTTTACCTTGTCGAAGAAACTAATTTTCCATGTTTACAATTTCTTCGTGGATGGTTTAGGAATTTCAGAACGAACCATGGACTGCAAAAATGAGGAAAATAAGTGAGAGACAACGTTACTTTTGTAGACGTAATTCTTCCGTTCTCGAGTTATAAAGTGCACGCACGTTGAATTCGAGCTGCGTGCACGCACATTTCCAGTGGAGGTCTGTTGCATGCCTGCTACACGGAGGCCGTGACTGGTACCCAGCTTTCACCCGCCTGCTGTCAAGCCTATAAAAAAATTGCAGTTCCGTTTTTGTCGGATCAGGGGCTTCAAACTAACCAATTAACCCACTATTGGTTCAGCGTTTTAGCTAGCGAGCTGTGCATTCGTCTTTTGCTCGGCCAGTTTGGTGAGATCACGGCCCATTTTTTCAAGCACGGCCTAGTGGTACAAATAAAGCCATGCACTACTTAATTCGAGGCTTTTGTAATCTAGATATAAAATCTGAGCTAAAATTCAGTCTTTTCCCATGCTTTTTCCCCCATCAACCAAGTCCGAAATAAAGTAAGTAAAGTACATGTATGCTGGGACTACAGTTCGGACATACTGTATGTTTGGTTTGAACGTATCAACACCGGCAGGCAGGTTTCCTTACTTACAGTTAATGAACTACAGCACTGTATCTATCAACTTGTAACAAAATGAATACAGGGAGCCATACTTGTTCTCTATGAAGTGTTGAACATGTTTAATTTGTACGTAGAGTTTTATTGGTTAAAGATGTATAAATACCCAATATTGTAGAGATCCGATTTTATTAGAATGAAAGAGTAACTTATCTTGAAAATTGAGGAATAAAAAAGAGGATTACATTGCGGGCATGATGATGATGATGAACAGGTGAGAGTGATGCTAATTTGATCGGGAACACCGTACGCAGAGGCAGTACTGGCATGCGCACTTGCGGTAAGTAGCGATTACGCACAAATAATGCTGTTGATTGGCCTTTCCATTTTTATTATTTGTAAACTAAACATACAATAAGCAGACTGAATTGGTAGCTGGCTGTGACGAGTTGGATTTTAGAGCTAGTCAGATAGCTAGACTGTCAAAGTTTTTAAAAATCTCTTCATTCATAATCATAGGATTGTGGGGGTGAAGAGATGCTCTCTTAAAACCCTCAGCCTCACGTACATGTACATGTAGGCCTACATCAAACAGCTAGAAACTCAAGTTCACGTGTACTGTGTAGTTGTTTGGAGTCCTCTGTAATCATGAGTTCCTTCCGATGTTCTTGTCAATGTTTTTCACCAGTGAAGAAATGTCACCGAACAGTTTTGTCAGTGGGCTTAAAATTCTTTGGCTTGGGAGGTTGACGTTTATGGTCATGCTGGAGTTCTGTCTGATTATCGGGCAATGGATCCCAACAATGTGTAATATATCAACATACTCAATCTAAAAATAGGTGATTTTTCATTTTTAAATTCAGGCCCAAGAGATCATGATTGTTAATTGCCATTATTGACTGTCATATCAGTCTAATTTATTTTAAAATATATTTATCTGTGCCAGCGCATTTTGGAAAAGTTCTTCAAATCTTAAAAAAAAGTATTCGGTGTAACTTTTAAAATGGGACAAATCAACAGATATGTATAAATTGCTAGCAACAGAAATATGCCAAAGCCTTGCTGGATTTAATACCCTCGACACGAAACTGCCAGGAGTCACTTAACTACATGTATATCGAATGTTGTGAACACCTTTTGTCTGTATATTTTAAGTCCACCTGTTAACACACAATACATGCTGAAAAATGGCCAGGATTTGTACAAATCATGAATTTTAGCTTTCCTGTACTGGCCATAGGAGAATCAGCTTGCATGCAGGTAACTAGGCATGTGTGTACTCGGCAGGGAGATCAATGATGCTCATGGCTGAGAACCATGTTGCGCGCTACGTGCTTTATGTGAGTGTTTACAAAATGAATGGATTCGGTTAGACTTGATTTTCGCTGGTTCCACTCAGAACATATAGGGTGCTTTCGAGCGTGCTACTCGCGTTAACAAGTATACTCCTTAGCACTCAAACGGCTGGAGTACGACCCGAAGGTTAGCGAGAGTATACTCCTGTACCCACAATGCGCATGCATTCTACTTGTGTTAACGGGAGTAACCACGAGAATGCACCCAAAGTGTTGCGTGCACACTCTACGAGTTGCATTGGAGAATGGGTGAAAATAGTCCACGACAATGGTAAAAATTAATGTTACATCCGACTATACATGTATTTTACGGTTTTTGTCTTTGGTGGTGATATGTCAAATTTCTTATCCCACCAGCTGTGGAAATAAGGACGTGTAGGAGTTACAGACGTCAAATTGGCTCTTTGGAAAAGGTAGAATTGTTGACAATTTTAGTTATAGAATTTTTTGCCCAGTTTTGCACCCTTTATATCCTGGACTCCTTCTGTAACGTAGTACGGTCAGGGAGTCCACCTGGGCTAGTCCTACATGTAATTACAAATTATCACCTGAAATGGGATGCCTGGTCATGTTGGCCACTGTCATGCAGGTGGATAAGTGGTTTAGGCATGTTGAGTGGGGGAAACTGGAAAAAACCTTGTTGAGTATTTACTTTGGTATATTCTATATTGCATTTGAGGTCAAAAGGTCAAGGGTCAAGGTCAAAATGGTTAAAACAACAGAAATCTTGTCAGCACAATAAATTGAGAGCTACACTACAGTACTTGACATGTGGGTTTACATGTAAATTTGGTTCATGGATTGTTGTTGGTAGTCCTAAGGAATCTAGTGCATTTGGTGCACCAGGTTGTTGGGCACTTTTTGCCGTACTACATTTTTGGCACATTACAAGAAAGACTGACAGTCTTTCAGCATTTTGACCTTTTCTTGGCTGTGCTACAAGAAACAATTAAGCTCTTGGATCTTTTGTTACAACAGATAAATGGTGGATCTACAGTAAATATTTGTAGTACTGTAGGTCTACAGCAATATGGTGAACACAAAAACATTTATACCTTGATCGGATGTATGTTTTTAACCCTATATGTACGTATATTGTACCAGTTCATGTAGCTTAGTACTACAGCTAAAAATACTCTGGCCGACACTGTACGTGTACTGTACATGTGTTCATGAACATGTACCGGTAATTATTATAACTTATTAATTACATACTGTAGGACAAATTTTATTTGTACTACATGCGTCTTAGTTTTTATGAAAAATTTTTCACTCAGAAGATGAAAAACATTTTGAGAAGTTGAGAACATTTTGAGAAACAAGTTACAGGCTTCATTCTTTACAGTAGCCACCAGCAGCCACTGCTGCGATGCCCCAGTGAATTATCGTGATGCCCTCTGAAAATAGCATGTACATGTACCTTCCAGCCACTTGGCCTACGTGCCCCTCTTCAATGATCACTATATGTAGGCGCCCATGTATTTTAAAAGTGTATTCCACTTTCAAGTTACCCTTTAGTGCCAGCATTTCTATCAACGGTCAGCCAGCCGCACTGAGCACTATTTTTTTCACGGACTTTGTTTTGCATCGCCCTGTAGACAACATGGTGTAGCAACCATATCAACGTACACACACATGTAGTTGGGTTATGTGATTCTAAAAAGTCACACCAGACTACTTTTATACATACGATAGACTGGTTACAAGTCACACCACAGAATTACACATTCTGCACCTTTGGATTCTGTACATTGCGTTGAGACCGAGTCACTATTTTTTTGCGAATTGTGGATGGGAGTACTCGAGTATGACTCAGTGTATTTTTTCCTCGCTATTTCACTGTACTGGTATGTATTTACGCGGGGTCCAGCTGGGTTCTATATTGGATAAATGTTTGTGACTCGACGACCGACTTGCTTGAATTGCATTGTTTGTGAGTAATTACATTGATTTTCATTATACAGTGTTGCCTTTATGGCATCATGAAAGGTAATTAGACACAACACCAAAATGGTAAATTAAAGTTAGTACAGTATTATTTCTTTTTATTTTTTACAATTGAACCAGACTGCTCAGCATGTGAACAGAAACAATGAAACTTGCAGGTTGAAAGTTAAATAATGTGTTGAATTTGAAGGAAAGTCTGTCAAAGTCACCAACAAGTAAAAGTTTCAAAATGGTCTCAGTGCCCTTTCAGTTGGCCTTGGTGCCCTTTGGTTTTTGGGAGCATTCAAGGCCAAAGTGGCCTTGACCCTCTGAAGCTTAAGGTTGAAGACAAGTTGAGAACTGCATACGTTTTTTAAGTAACTGGTGATGTACGTACATATTATGGTGGATGGCTTCTGCTAAGGGACAACTTTAGATAGCACCATTTAAATAGTGTACATTGTGTTGGGGTGTGGCACCTCGAGAAATATTTTCAAATTAAATAGATAATTTTCTAAGAGTTAAAGTAAGAGTGCATTTGTTGTGAACTTTCCAAGGAGGTTGGACTTCAGTAGCATCCTGCTCTGTGTGGTACTGCTACATGTAATTGAAATTACGGAACGTACATGTACGGTAGAAGCGAAGACAACCAAGAGCTAATGTACAACAGGTACATGTACCCATGCGTTTGTAATCTCAGCACCACATTGCGAGTGCGTGTACATGTACAGTATGCTTGTGTATGCAATGCAACCACTTGCACGAGTTGCTACAGGTACAAGACTGCTTACAGGTACAAGTTGAAACTCATGATGCATGATACATGTACATGTGCTGTAGCTGGCCGCGTCACTAGATGTATGATTAGTGACAGAGGTTTCGTGCAGAACTTGTTGAGCTGTTTTGCACTTCAGCACAGTACTAAAGACTACTGTTTAAACTGCTTAATCTGATCCATTTAAAGGCCTACTGCACAGTAAAGTCAAGAATTTTCTGCTTTCTGAAGTCAAATTCTGCTTTCTTCGGCTTTCTAAATTTTGTGTACAAAAACTGTGTGTGACTGTACATCTGTACTGTAGGCCTACATTTACCGTACATCTACAGGTATCTTTGGCATAATGATACATGCAGGGCCTACATGCACTATGCTACTGTGATCTTGGTCTGGTCCCTGTCCCTATTGATCTATTCATAAAGCCATGAGACGTCTGGGCACTATGTACAGAACGGGGACCCCTGTGATCTCCGCGTTGCGGAGCCGGAGTAAATCAATACCAAATTCTGCGATATCGCAAAGGAAAAATAGGAGGGGAAACGCCACAAATGTTACTTTCAAAATGAGTTAAACAGTAAAAAATGAGTTGTCGTTCCTAATTTGGGTTCATATTTATTTGATTGATTGTGTAGAAACATCAAAAATATTTTTTTTTTCTGAGAATTGCATTTTCCGTTTTCTTCCCCCAAATCCACGATTTTTGCTGATTTTCCGCAAAGCGGAAAACTCTTGACTTTACTGTACAGTTACATACGTGTACGATCTAGCAACTTCATTTGCTAAAGGACGACATATTCCTTCAAAATTCACACAGAAAAGAAAATCAATCTATATTTTGAAAAGCAGGACAGTACAGCTTCAACAAAATTAATTAGAACTGTGGAAAAAAAGGTTTCAACTTACCCCATGGTCCAACTATGTCTTCCTGATTTAACCTCAAATTTAACTTATTACTAAATTAACTCATTTTAGTTTGAATTTGGTTGGGTAAATTGTATTGAAATTCACAAATTTTCCTAAGCTTGTAAATCTTGTTTATACTGATGAATTAGAATCTGAACATGCCAATGTTATGACATACATGTACAAGTAGGTACATGTACACGCACACATGTGCACTGGTACAGTCAATGGATATTTTCATGTACATGTCCATGTACAGTATACATGTACATGTACTCAGGCATTGTATCAAATTGTATACTGACGTACATGTAATGTACATGTAGATACATCTACATGTCCATATACGGTACACAGCATCAAGGACAATGATTTGTGCTGATATTGCCTCGGTTACTGTACATGTACATATATGTACATGTAAATTTTTATAACGGTGCATGTTCATCATACTAATGGATTATGCTAAGCTGACAGAGATATGACCTACTGGTACCTGATAATGAGTACATTATTTTACATTTTAAAATACTACATGTACTGGTTTACTGTACGTGTGTTAATTCATACTTTCCATGTTTGAAGGATACCATATCATTTGCGTACATATACCTGTATCTTCGTTCTGACAGGTTATCTTTTTGAAAACGTAATAAGAAAAAACAAACAACTTGGAAGAGAATTCTTTGGCCCATTAGGGGTCCCTTTTGATTAAAAAAAATTCTGTGTACAGTACATCGTCTACAAGTGTTAACACACCCTTGCAATCCTCATACATGTACTTAAAGGCAGACACCTGAGTAATATTTTAAGCAAAAAGGCCACAAGGCACAACCTCTGACGAATCAGAAAACGGATGACGTCAGGTGACGGAAAGAGCATTTTTTTCCCTACCCAGCCCAGAGGGGTAAAATCAGTAGGCAGACACATACGTGTACATGTACACAAGTATTGCGATCTTATGCATGCATCGTCGTAGACAAACGCTAGTGATGATGATGAGGAGGATGATGCTATGCTTAGATACAAGGGAGTGGTAATAAGATGAGGCAGATGGCTTGATCTACATGTATGGTGCAAGAAAATAGGATTTTATATGTGTGTGTGTGCGTGTCACACTATTAAAACAGGTAGGTTGAGTGGTTGTCGGTATTAAGTGGTGAACAATGAAGAGTCAAAAATCATGCTGCCTTTGCTCTGACTTTTAGCAATACAAACTGTGTCATTTTTTTCTGTTAGTCATTGTTTCTATGAAACTATGATTGGCAAATCTGCTGTTCTCAAAATACCCAATATGTACATATAACAGGAGGCCTGAATGTATGGACAGGTACCATTGAAATTGCACAGTGCACATGTACCTATGTAAACTGTTACATGTAATGAAATACCCTTTCCTGCAAGCAGGCACATGTACATTTATTACGACATTTCAGGTGTGCATAGAAACTTGTACATGTACCATGCACATACATTGGATGTATCGTACAGTAATACCGGTACATGTACGCATGTACGTACTAACCGTATGTATGTAGTGGGACTACTTTAAGGTAATAAGGTATATTGCATCATGGCTGCATTAAGGGTTATTACAAGTATGTGTAATGGTCCTTAGCAGCCTACGTTGTATTCAAGACAATCCTACCGTAGATAAAAAAACTGAGAGCATGCATGCATGTACATGTACATTACATATATACATACATGTACACTTCAGATCTGTACATGTACATACATACCGGACACACCTGCCTGTACGTACAGGTGTACATGTACATGTACTGTAGATGTGCTGTTAAAGACATGACAGTAACACATGTACATGTGTACATGAACTTACGGTACTCGTTCATGTACATAATGTATACATGTATTTTAGAATTAGTCATGCACAACTTTATTTGTCTTGATTTGTTTTTTATATCGAACAAGTACCGGTATGTTTCATCACCACTCTCGAGATCGGTTGCACCAAAGATTCTGAATAATCTCCCATACACCATCACAGCTGCTGATTCTTAATTGAGACACATTCAGGTCCATGCTAAAAGGCACATCTCCTTGCCCAACTGTAGTTTTGAGCCCTCTTTGTTCACACACAATCATTGACATTCAGACTACTAACTGTGATAATGGTGGGAATCAGAGCCAATTGCCGTGATGAGTGCCTTATATGTCAGATAGGGGTTCTATAGTGTAAATTATTATTATGATTATTATTTATTTAACCTCAACAACAAAACAACAAACATCCAAAAGAGATACATTGTAAGCAGTAGCAGAAAACAAACAAGCAAAAACAAAACAATATAAGGTAAAATAAAGGTACACATACAGTGCAAACAGGCAACTAGATAAAACAGCCAGGATGCGATCAAAACGAGACGGAGCTTGATGTATGTGAGGAGCACATGGGTGTGAGAAACTGAAAATGATCTCTGACATATACACCCCTCAGAAGAAAAGACAGGACAAAATGAGAAGGCCTAGACTATGCGGGTCAGGGAAGATAAAGTAAATTTAATTACTGTTGCTTGAAAAAAAGTCACCCCGCACAGTACATTACACACACCTGCATGTTCCATCCACTGTATATGTACATATAAGTCTGGGTAGAAATTAACATTGTAGTTATAAGTACATAAATGTACATGTACATGTTAAGTGCTTGTACATGTACATGTACATTGTACTGAACGTACATGTAAATGCATATAGTGCAGTGCATTAACCCTAACTTTCCCTAATCACACAGAATTCAACACCAGTAAAGTGTGTGAATTTGTGGCACTGGGTACTGTACCCCTAAACTGCTCGTGCATGACATGGGTTCAGGCATACCCAAAATAAACAGAGGCCAACAGTTTTTGTGCACAGTTTACCATATGGTGTTGGAATGTGTGTGAATGGGTATGGTTCCTAGTAAGTCACTCAGGGGAGTTAGGGTTAAAATCTCAAAATGTACCAGTATTCACTCTATGCTGGCTGCCACCATCCGTAGGCATGCACAGCCTGGATCTGGCAGCTTTGCACAACAAATATTGCCAATTCAGTGATTCCTGTGGGGTATATTGCTCTGTAATTTTGTGTGTGCTGTGTTACTCAGTCAGTCAGTTATACCATGTGATTGGATAGTGTGTTAAAAAGCTGCGTTGACATGATACTGTCGCGATTGTACATGTACAAGCTGCCACTTCGAGGCTTTGCATGCTTACGGCGGCAGTGTGCAAAGAGCAAATGCCATACACTAGCAGTACATGCATATTCAGTATCGGCAATCACGGAGGTATATAAAAAACCTGGACTTGCAACACCTTTGTGTGAAAAAGAAGCCAACCAGCGGCCATTTTACCGAGCCGAATACAAAAGCGTGGGTTGGCTCCCTTCTGTTGACGTCAGGAAGCACAAAGGCGGGCATTGCCAGGAAAGTCTTGTATTCGGCTCGGTAAAATGGCCGCGAGTGGATTCAATGACTCTATAAGCTGAAGGGCATTGCGAGTCCAGATTTTATTATACAAGTCCGTGTCAGCAATGCCTAAATGCCCTGGAACAGCACATGTACATGTACATTGTAGCTTTTATGTGCATACATAGGCAGGTACATACTGTATGCATATACAGTCCTCTAAAATCTTGATTCCTTTTTGTTTATCTTTGCAGATACACTGACTGAAATTCTTCCCCTGTATCGTGTCCCACCATGTCTTCATCCTCATCGGGCGGGACCCAGGTTCTTAACCAAGAGGCCATTAGTAGTGGCACCAAGGAGGTAATCAAAGGGCTGGAACAACTCAAAAATGAGCACAATGACATCCTCAACAGCCTGTACCAGTCCTTGAAGGTAGTGAAGAAGGACCATGGAGATTCCAACCTTGTGGAAGAGAAAACTGGCATCATTGAGAAGTCATTGGAGAGCCTTGAGCTGGGACTTGGGGAGGCAAAGGTGGGTGGACTAATTCAGGCCTGCCAACTTAAAACGATTTTGCCATACATTTTCTTCCACATACAATTATTAATATGTGTTTTGACCATTTTGACATGCCCGAAGAAAATGTCCATGCATGTACACATACATGTACCGGTACATGTACACATGCACAGCTTACTGGTACAATGTTCCATACAGTTTCATAATTCGGAATAAACTTGGAATGGAATCATCTTCTGTTCACAGGCATTTCTCAAAATTTTAATGAAAATGTAAGTGTTGAAGAAGACGGATACTATATGTACATGTACCTGTATGAGGTTGTAGTCCGTTTTCAAATGGACCTCTCTACATGTACGTACTGTACACCTGTACAGAAGTGTTGCCTGGTGACTGTTCAAGGTCTGTTTACAAATTTTAAAGGAAATTCTTCAAAACATCAAAATAAATTATTACATGTACCGGTACATACTAGTAAATGTACCGGTATTTGTGAAAAATTGGCTTTCAGCACCGGTACGGTACTGTACCTGCTAACATGCCTTTCTGATCATTTTTAATGATCTTTCTGATCGTTTTAAAATAACAACCATAAATGCTGCAGTTAACCCATACCAATGTGTACTGGTACTTCTGTTGGTCAAACTCAAAAGCCATTATGTGGCCAGTTAATGGTTGATGCAGCACCACCCAAACAAGTGGCCCCTGAATGACATGCATATGTTTCTACTTTACTCAGCATACATGTACAGTAA
>NW_019091361.1:85428-159753 GCF_001949145.1 Acanthaster planci
GCCTAAGGCTAATGTAGCTCCTTGTTTATCCAACTTATCAAAATACATGTACACCTGTACATGTAGGTTAAACATACCATACATGTACATGTAAAAGTCTCAAATTGGAACAAAAATTCAATGTAAACACTTCAGTCTGTAGGGGGGTACCATTGAATGTTTGTATATGTACATTTATTGTATATGTAGTGCACATTCACATCTGCATTGGTACCAGCAGCATACATGGCATAGGCCTGCATGTGCCTGGACTTCTAGTTATACTGTACATGTACATGTACGCTTATGTCAGCCACTCAGGGCAGTGCAGGCATAATGTCTGCAGTGCTCAAGGCCATGTGGCTTTTTGCTGGGTTTTGTGTGACAGTGAAATGAGTCATGATTTATTCACATGTAAGATGGTGCATGTACATGTACCTGCATTGTACAATGTACATTACCTGAACTGGCACATGAATGCTTGTGTGGTAAACCATGGTGAAACACAAGATTATCCCAATTCAAAGCATGAACTCCGTCCTTTGTTAAATAGAATTGTTTCCACTTGGAAAATACATGTACATGTACATGCTCCAGTAGGCCTACATGTACATGTACGTGTATGTACATGTATGTACCGTACTGACCAGTACATTTATTATTAGCTTTTGGACAGTAGGATTATGTATTGCATAAATTTCAGTAAATACATATGCACACACAGTACACTTGTACAAGTACCATATAAATTCATTCAGTCGAAGTTGAAGCAGGCATTTAACACATCAAATTACCAGTATATTTGGGCATTACTTTTTAAATTAGTAAATATGCACGTACGTTGTACACTAAATGTCACATTGTCCTGTATGTGTACATGTACATGTACCGGTAGGTACATCAAAAAAGACTGCCTTTAGGCTGCTATACATGTACATGTGCATGCAATTGTGGTCATGGACATGTACAGTACTGTACATACATGTACATACAGTACATGTATGGTAATATGTAACAGGTGTTTCCTACTGCTTCATGCACAAGTATAAATACATGTGGTACAAGTACATGTACATGTTGGTTATGTATCGGTACGTCATGTGATGGAGCTGAACACTGTAGCCCTGTAGGTTTGCTGAATGAAAATTATGATTATGAAGCTGCTCAAACTTGTACATGTACATGTACATCATGTACACGTACATGCACTACAGTGAAAAGTCAGGTTAAAGCCATATAAAACAAAGTTGGAGCAGTAAGCAGGAATAGCAGAAACAGATGCATGTATCATGTGCCACATCTTGGTAGAAATGGTGTTGAAGGGTCTGCATGTACATGTACCATACCAGTACTGGTAGTTGTGTTGCACACGTGTGCTCATGTACATGTACATGTAGATGTACATGTGTCAGTCCAACCATTGTGCAACTGACAAGTGTGTGGAGATTTTTATTTATAACAAGAAATCAATAATAGAAATCACACTGCAGTATTGTGTTTGCTATAGAAAAAAAAATTTACTCTAACTTCCTTCTCAAAAATGTACTGTACATGTACTGTATGTACATGTACCCATACATGCTCTGTGTATGTGCGCGCCTGCATGTACATGCACCCATATATGCTCTGTGCATGAACGCACCTGTGTGTACATATGTACATGTACATCCATCCGTGGAAGTATACATGTAGGTAAACATCTAGATTTTGTGTGTTTCCCTGTTTGTGCACATGTGTCATGCACATACATTTTACAAAAGAAAATCAAATGTACAAATCACAGTAGACACAAACAATTTTTAGTTTCAGAATACATGTACATGTACCAATATACATGTATCAGAAGTCTTAATAATTTTGCTTTTGTATCCCTTGGATACCATCATGAGCCTTATTCACATTGTTACCATCGTTTTAATGATATTATGTCCACTGTACACCGTATTACACCTGTATGTACATATGCATGTACATGTACAGGTGTACATGTACATGTATGTTATTATGCACATTTGACTTTCGGCGGGTTTTCTGATCTTGAATGCAGTACGTGACATTGGTTGTTACCCTTGACCCACTGTCCACATGACATCAAAAGACGTACTTCTAGATGCTAGGCACATTAGTCTCTTTTCCTTTTTTTCTGGCTGCTTTTGGAAAGTTGACCCATAGACTCTGTATTCATTATTTTTGTATGGAACAGTGTAGGACATACCGGTAAGAAATGCTAATTGGGCCTTCTCTAGGGACATGGCCTTTTTGAGAGGCCTGAAGTTTGATTTAATTATGAATACCAGTTTGCATTACCTGTACATGTGTATGTAGGTGTATGTGCATTGTGCACATTAACAAGGCCCTATTTTGTATCACTTTCTGTGCCCCCCCCCCAAAAAAATAAGAGAGATGTCTTGCAAAAATTAAAAGTACTGGCAAATATTGACTCCATGTTATCACTATTCAATGTGACATACATGTACAATGTACCGGTACACATGAGACATACATACTGTACCTCTACATGTAACTTTACATAATTATGTAATTAAAGCATGTCTTGACAAACTACATGTACTGCAGTATACACATGTACCGGGTGTGTGTACCAATATTTTCAATGTTGGCATGGTTTTCTCAAAATAAGTCACATTGGGTCACTTGAAAATTAATATACGTACATTGTACATGTAAGAAGCAAATAAAAATACTGCATCTCCAAAAATCCACAGAGGTTAAAAAAGTGAAAGCACGGTTTGTGGTCTTTAAGTTTCTTCTCTTGAGGGCGCCGGTAACATGTACAATTATTGTTTTTATTTTGCTATTTGAAAACTTGTATATTCAAAGCTTTCATTTGTTTACATTTACTTGTACTTGGGGGAGGTACGGTACTTTGAAATTTTTGCCAAGGAACCTTCCTGAATTACTTGAAATCATCCACAATGCACCATATATTTGACAGGAATCCAACCCTAGAAACAAACATGCAAGGGTTGCTGACGGAGTTGGAATTACTTTGATTGTATTGACAGGTGATGATGGCTCTTGGCCACCACCTTAACATGGTAGAGGCTGAGAAACAGAAGTTACGAGCCCAGGTAAGGCGGTTAGTTCAAGAGAATGCCTGGTTGAGGGATGAACTAGCAGCCACGCAACAGAAACTACAGACCAGTGAACAGAACTTGGCAGAACTGGAAGAAAAATATAAACACCTAGAATACATGAATTCCATAAAGAAATATGACGAGGACCGCACACCTGATGTAAGTGATTGATACTCTGTGTTTCAGTTTTATGCTGTTCTTTATTATTATGGTTCTCGTTTCTGACAAGTAATGTACGGTACGTAGGAACAGCAGATCTTTGCTGTAGCAACACGTCTTCAGGATGCTTCATACTGTAGGTGGATATGAAAGCAAAGTGAATTTAATACCATGAAAATATAGTTGCAGCAACGTTTTGCTCAAGTTGAAATAAATTTCACTCGTGCAGATTCAAATATTTCATTTTGACATCATAAAATTGCATTTGTGCTTACTTTCATGCAAAGTACATGTACATGCACGAATTGGCCTTTACTCATCACCTTGTATGCACATGTACTGATATGTTGATGTGTATGACTCACACCCGTATCATTTTCATCTTAAGTTCACATACTGTCCATGTACATGTACGTCTCAAAGTCCTCAACATACATGTACTGCGGTACCGGTAATTTCTTATCCAAGAACAGCATCATCTTATCAACTTGATTGATACGGCACCATGGTCATCCTTCTCTTGGCTGTCTTCTTCACCATTCATTCTAGATTTTATGGAATGTGTAGACATTGCATCATGTACCGGTGCATTGACTTACTCCTTTATCTTCCAGGTAGTTTTGACTTACCAATCTTGCTCCATTATTGCCATTTCAAATCTAGAAGCTCTGTCTTGTTGAGCAGTCACTGTTCTTTGCTTCAATGCATCCTCTGTAACCCAGTACTGGTACATGTACATGTACATGATTTGTTCATTTATGTTGTTCACCAGACTGAGGAAACAGCAGAACCCTTGGATTTGGGCTTCCCCGAAGATGAAGATGATCAACAACAACCAGAGGGTAAGTAGAAAAATTCTGACAAAACTGAGAAAAATGTCAGGAGATGCTTTCTTGACCATTATCAGCCACAAAACTGGATCCTGTTTACACAACCAAAAACAACAGAGATTACAAAATATGTCTGAAAATAAAAAAAGCTAAAGTTACCACTGTTGCTCATAGACATTCAGTCCTAAGGCAAAACAAAGCAAACAGACATACAGCAGACAGCCAAGCAAACACTCACAAAACCAAAACGAAACTTACAGTTTGAAAACAGGAAACAAATGAACTTGTAAAAGGTATATGTTATAACCAACTGGCCTTGGAATAAAAATTATCAGTATCCGATCACAGAGTTACGGCATTTTGTTTTGACATTGTATACATGCACATGTTTTGTGCCCCTATCTATACAGTATGTACTTACCGGTAGCATATCGGTGTGTCAGTGTTCTCTCTGTCTTAACACGTCTCTATTTGTGCCATTTAGTGCAGATTTTACATACCGCATGGTATGTGTACAGTATACATGTACGATTTAGTAAGAGATTCCAGATAGTTTTTAGTCTTACTCGGGGACATTTGCCCGATAATTCGGCAGTACACATGTAGCATTGCCATTAGTAAATAAAGGAACATCATTATGATATACTGGAAGAATCTTCAATCTTTCACCTGTTGGAGGACTGAGGACTGTTCAGGGTAATAAGTCAGCATGTACATATAACCATGAGTAAGTTCTTTCAAGTGATATATGTTGAATACACTTACATGTGCTAAATACAGGCATAACGGCACCACAGATATCTACACAAGAGTGAAAAATATCAAGTTTTCATTTCATCTAATCATGCTACTATAGTAGAGATTGGACTTGGAACAAATTCTCTGTGCAGAAATACTGTACACGTTACACACGTAAGTGTGACATGTCTGCATAATGTGGATGGGGGATTAGGGGTACTCCACGTGTACATGGGCATGTCCTGAGATCCGTTTCATAGAAATTTTACTCATTTATGTGACATTTACTGTGAGTTATTTGCTTTGAGTCATGGACATTGTAATGGAGAGACCTGCGGTACATGTATGTGTACAGTTCTGTACATGTACACTGAATGCTCTCTGTCCCTTCTCCAGCAAGATAAGCATTTGAAGATATTGGTACATGTACTGATTGGAGGAGACTTGAAGCTGTGCATGGTGGGGATAGACTAAAGAGCCTTGGTCAAGGAGTTCGTCATTTGTCGCAGGGCAAAGCGCACCAGCCTCTCGCTGACCTAGCACAAACCTGCGTACGTACATACCTACATACATTGCAAAATAAAGATGAAGAGCGACCTCATGCGGCCTAAGAAATATGCAAATAAGCTGAACCACAACGAACGCCTTGGTGCAACCATCCTGCGGAAGCTGTATTGGGCTGTGCTTATTATGCTAATGACAAGAGCTGATGTTTTAAATATGCTTCTGGATTGGTTCATTGCTACATAGTAACTGCATAATTGAAGTCAGTCGTAAGGTGAAAGGTTAACTGAACGCACACGTGGCTGTACATGTATATGGCAAGTCAACATTATTTATTTTGCCGGCTGATCAGAGTAATCGGAGATTGAGTTCGCCTTTGCTTAACTTGGCTTTACTGATTGTGATTGATCTTTTTTTCAAATGACTAGCGCTATGGGCTTTGAATCTGGTCTGAGGAGCTCCGAGCAGAAAGGTGCAGCCTGAAAAATAACAGATTTCCCATAGCCTGTTGGCAAATTCACGAAAACGTCGTGTCCCTGCAGAAAGTATTCCAAGGCTTGCCGCTGCTCGGCACGGAAATCACCCAGCGTTAATTTATCTGCAGCGAAATTCAAGCAACAAGA
The DNA here is from genome assembly GCF_001949145.1 of Acanthaster planci. The sequence continues at coordinate 91,360 of NW_019091361.1, forward strand.
CAACTCGTCGTGCTGCAGTCGTCTCGGAAAGTCTGCCATTATTATGATGGTTATCATGCATGCCAGTTCACGTTGATGCATTATGCATACATACATGTATGTATGCTTAGCTGCGATTGGTCACTGTGCACTCATCGCACGCCTGCGTCTATGCATATTCGCATACGAGGTCATGTGCTAGTGGAAAAGTAAAGAAAACATAAGCTTCCGCGGACGGTTGCACCAAGGTATTCATCCTGGTTCGGCTGATTTGCATATTTCTTAGGCCGCGTGAGATCGCTTTTCACTTTGATGTTGCAATGTATGAAGGTATGTTCTAGGTCAGCGAGCGGCTGGTGTGCACTGTGCTGTGACGAATGACAAATGCCTTGACCAAAGCTACTAAAGAGAGGGCTTGCGGTAACACCATGTTGATAAGATCCTTTTTGGAAGAGGTATGGTTCTGATAAGAACCAGTGAGTGTGTACTCGACGTTACGACCAGTGTGCTCTGGTTGTCGAGTTCACATTCAACGGTTCTTTTCAGAACTACACCGCTTCCAAAAGAGATCTATCCACATGGTTTTACCGCAAGCCCGCTCTTTAATTTAAGATACTGACTAAAGAGTGTAGTGGCCCAGTTTACACCCTAGGGTACACTTATTTAATATGCACATGGGTGAGAGTGATCATGATTATTGAATGTCATTGTACATGTACATGTAAGTACAATGTACATGTACATGTGTAGATATTGGTGCATGTACATTTACGTAAACTCTGTATTGGTACATGAACAGGACATGATACAGTATGTTTGCATCTCGGTACATGTACATGTACGGTACACGTCCTGTATTAAAACAACCTTCAATTTTGAGGAACTTTCTGTGGAAAAAGGTTCCTGGAGTGCATGTCAAGTAATTTTATCAGTCATAGGGAAGTCGTACCGGTATATTCCTTTATTTTTATTGGCCCAAAACGTAAACTTGACAGAAAGCACTTTCAACAGATTTTCCATTTCATGGAAGTTTGGTACATACATTCATAGTAACTAAACAAATGTACCGATACATGTAACACTGTAGATGTACATGTACAATGTGAATTTAAAGATCGACTGACCTGGAATAATAGTGTCCTGGTTGGTGACAGGTGTTACAAGTTGTCCATTAACTAATAAAGCAAACATGAACGACTGAGTACATCTCTATATTAGTAAATCTTACGGTATAAGACCTTGTCTGAAATGATGAGCATTGCATGTAACATTTACATACATGTATACACATATATTTTGTATTTTTTAAATTGTATTCGTTTAAAGCAAGCACAAGGACAATGGCACTGTGCCAATGCGCAGTGTGCATGCTTTCCAACTTACATGTAATGCAGTGTTAATGTGTAGTTTTCAGTCAGCCCAGTTTTAGCAGGAGGGTTTGTGTACATATACACAATTGGACCATGATAATATTGTAACAGCACTTTGTAATGTCAAATAATTTATTGTATTATTAATTATCAGCTTTGTATTACACAGTGACTTTCAAGATACAAATAATGGCTAATGAATGGATTGAGGATAAAAATTTTCGTTGAAACATTACGTGTACATATACATATGTACATGTACACTCCTCGTAATTGCTGGCTGCATAGTTAATGACTATGAACATGAGATTCATTGGCAAGGAGACAAATCCCATTCCATTAACCCACAGTGTGTCATGTGTCTCAAGGCAGGACTGGGGACCCTCAAAGGAATTCAATTTACAGTCAAGAGGATTACATGTATTAGTCAAACCATCAGTGATCTTATGGTGTCGGACATGCAACTAGAGATGAAGCGTTTACGCATGAAAGTGCACACATACCGATAGATGTACATTGTACATCGGCACTGTACAGTTGCATTCTACCATTAGTTTAATTTGCTAGTACCTGTATAGTTAAGTATTTGGGAAGTAGTGCATACATTACATGAGATGTAGTGGTCAGTCATTGTCACAACGAAGGATGTCATTTGTAACTTTACTATTCTCTTGCACATGTACATGTATACCAGTAAATGTACTGGTATTCTATCTGTTCATATGGAATACTTGAATTTAGAATGGATAATCATAGTTTTCCCGTCAATGTTTCAGGTCATTTCTGGTAAAAATTTAAGAAGTGAAGATTACTTGACATTTTTGGTGATATTTCAGATCAATATCCTCAGCAGCAAGCCAGTCCAGGTGCTGCAGCCGCTGCTGCAGGTGGCTATGAGATCCCTGCTAGACTACGTACTCTGCATAACCTTGTCATACAGTACGCATCCCAGGGACGTTATGAGGTTGCTGTTCCTCTGTGCAAACAAGCCCTAGAGGATCTAGAGAAGACATCAGGTCATGACCATCCTGATGTGGCCACCATGCTGAATATTCTGGCCCTGGTCTACAGGTACTGTGCAGTTCTGTAGGTTGGTGAGGCAGAGGAAAGGGCCAAGTGTCAGGGGGCTGCTGCAGCATGCATACGAATTTGTTATTACATGTACATGTATGCAGAAGTACATTGAGGGAGCAAACCAAAAGAACACCCTTTCCCTGAAAGAAACTGTTAACGTTATAGAATGACTTTTGACATGGGTTGTACATACATGTTGAGAGAATATAATATGTTACACATTACTGCAGGGAAGAAAAATTTTCATCCTGAAAGTATCTTGCAAAAGTCAAAGATACAGTAGTTTTACCGATTATCATGTTTTGACATCTAGCGATAAAGGTAAACATCAGGCTCGGAGAACAAGCTTAGAGGTGCGATTTCAGACCAATTTTTTGGCACAAAATTCTGGATTATTTCATTGCATGTACATGTATTTGACATTTGCTACCTTATTGCAATACCCAAAACTAAAAAATGCAAGAATCACCATACTGTAGCCATTTTGGAAAGAACTCGGTATTTTACTGCTGCCATTGTTACAACCCCTCTGCTGAATATTTTATGGGTTTTTCTTCATTCAAGTATACCAACTCTTCATTACAGAGATCAGAATAAGTATAAGGAGGCAGGCAATCTATTACATGATGCCCTTGCCATCAGAGAGAAGACACTAGGGCCAGATCATCCAGCGGTAAGTACATGTACATCCATCCCAGTTACGTGTCTACAAATGTATACCCCGATAAACTGCTCTGCCCACTCAATGACTATATCATGCCCAATCCCATTAAACCATATTAGAGTTTTTAAATTCTTAGCTAAGCTCCTTGAGCTGAATTTCAGTACGTATTGGTGATAATTCTTTTTACAAATACATGTAGGTTTTTCCCCCAAAGTGCTGTATATACACCATGTTTCCTTCATGTATTGAAAAAGACCAAAAATATGAAAGAATTTGTCGTTTGAGGTGGAAATTTAGTTTTGTGTGTACATTTTGTGTATACTGTATGTGTACTTGACATTATTTCTGTTTAGAAAAAAGGACATGAATGAAGCATACGTGTGCAGGTACATACCTGGTACTGGCAAAACAATCCGGGTTTTTGGTATCCATTTTATTGCTAACATACTGCGAAAAACTCCGCGATTACAAATATTTCTTTACGTTGAACAAAACAGAAAATATTGATGTATTGATTTTTGATACCGGTAGGTTGCAGCTACATTAAACAACCTGGCTGTTCTCTATGGCAAGAGAGCCAAGTACAAGGAAGCTGAACCTCTCTGTAAGAGAGCCTTGGAAATTCGAGAAAAGGTTAGTCAAATCTTGCAGATGAAGCTTGAATGCTTCAGTTTTCACTATTTCTAGACTTTGTAGAACCAAACAGCCATGTGGATGCCTGAATGTTTCTATGTTTGTGCATATCAGATGCTAATGAGAACCATTTCTTCATGGTAATAAGAGGATAGCAGTATGTGGTTTCATGCATGGGAGATCAAAAGTTATTAAAGTCAAAAAGAGGTTTCATGTGATGTTACATGACTGACAAAGGCATTTCAGGAAGTATACTGTGTCCATGGCTGCACATGCATTCTCAAATCTTAATACTTTTATTGACAGTTTTATGTATGCCAGATTATTGAGAGGCTTCGAAGGCATGCCCATTTCTGAACACATCTGTGTAGATTGAATGCTGACCAGCAAAAATGACCTGACTGAAAATCCTCTAGATCTATAGCAAGTGCAGTGAAAAGTGAAATAACTTGTAGTGTAGCCAGTCTGCCCTTTCAGTTCTACTTTGAAGCGAAACGTCACATTACAACAGTGCTATATGGACCATCTCCAGCAGGGGAGTAAATTCAGTTAGTCTTGCCATCTGTTGACCCATGGGAATCCCTTTCTTCATGCACAATCAATACTTATCACCTTAGTTTTTTTCTCTCTTATTTGACCTAGGTGCTGGGAACCGGTCATCCAGATGTTGCTAAGCAACTGAACAATCTAGCCCTACTGTGTCAGAACCAAGGCAAATATGAGGAGGTAGGTTTGGGTCAGGCATCAAGCTAAGATGATGGAGGTGAAAGTTGAGTTGTTAAATATTCGAGGATTGATTAAGAAGTTACAAGAGATGAAAGGTTAAATGTTGGATTGGCAGAAGGTAGGTTAACATTAGGCATCGGGTCAAGTGAGCAGAGGCTTGCTTGCAAGATCATCAGTGATCTAGGGGTAAATATTGGAGAGCCTTGAGATGAATTTGGGAAGAAGTACATTAGGAGTTAATCTTCTCTGATTTGTGTTTTTGGACAGTGGGTAGGTTTTCTCGATATTCAATAAAATGTATATTTCAGCTCTTCATGTGTTGAATGAGATTGAGTTCATGATTTTTACCAAATACAAAATCTGACAAAAATATGTGTGTTCCGTTGTGCAGCAAAACACATCAAACCTCAGTTAACCGAGGATCCTGACAAATCTCCTTGTCTTAGTAACGTTTATGGCAATAGAATGAAGTATGTGCCTATGAAATACCGGTACACTAATAAATCTTTTCAAAAATCTTTTGCAGGTAGTTATTACTGTATTCCTTTTGCTGTAGTCTCCTGATTTAAAAAGTTACAGTATTGTGACTTAGTGAATTTTCAACTTGCTATAAATTCGGTGAGATTTTATTAAATTTTCAGAAAGCTAAAACCAAAATATGCATATTTGTTTGTTTAGGTCGAATGGTATTACAAACGAGCCCTCGAAATCTACGAAACCAAGCTTGGACCTGATGACCCCAACGTTGCCAAGACCAAAAACAACTTGGCGTCTGCCTACCTGAAACAAGGCAAATACAAGGCAGCTGAGACTTTGTACAAGCAAGTCCTGACAAGAGCACATGAGAGAGAGTTTGGAGGGACGGATGATAAAGATATCAAACCAATATGGATGCAGGCTGAAGAGAGACAGGAGAAGGTACAATATGGCTCCAGAGTTACAACTACTGTATGTCTCTTGTCAGTTTGACCCTGCATGCTTGTATTTCCAATAGGTGAAGACTTACATGTACATGTAGACCTAGCTCAGGACAACAGACTTGGTTGCAGACTCCGTTTGACTTGTAGGATGAGGGTACTTAATTGGGTTGTGCTGTTTTCCACCTTAATACCCTCACTCCTCAACCAGAAATGACAACAGACTTGGTTGCAGACTCCGTTTGACTTGTAGGATGAGGGTACTTAATCGGGTTGTGCTGTTTTTCCACCTTAATACCCTCACTTCTCATCCACAAATGAGCATGAAACGTACCAAGTGTGAGGTACAAAAATGGAGTTTATGTACAACCACGCTACATGGACATGTGTGTTATTACAGAAATCAAAACCGTGTCTTTTATTGCAATGTCAGTTTCAAGATGTTCACAGAACACGTAGAACTGGATATGCCTTTTGGTTGATTTTATTCTGTGTGGTTTATGTGGTTCATCGGGTGGCTTACAGAAATCCATTAAGAGGTTTTTTATAAAAGAAGTTGGAAACTTGCATTGTATGTAGATGAAATTTCCCTTTTTCCAATAGAAGTAGCCAGTTTTTATTTAGTGATCTGATGTTATTCTACTTTTTAATCTGCATCCTGGTCACAGGGCAAGTTCAAAGACAATGCTCCCTATGGTGAATATGGTGGGTGGCATAAAGCAGCCAAAGTTGACAGGTGGGTACCTTCTGTCCAGAACTGTGTTGATGTCTCGTAATCACCCTTGATGCTTAAAGACCAACTCCCAACGATGCTAACTTTTCTCATATTGAATCCTATTCAGAAGAGCCAAGTCTAATAAAAGTGGCACATATTAATATCTCCATTGCAGTACACGTTTTGTATTAATAAAAACACAGTTTTTGTACCCATTTTCCCTGCGAATCCAGTCCGGTATTGTAAACATGACCGTATCGTCATGACATGTTAGCATCTAATGAATATTGATTTTTGTGATGTATTACCATGGAGAGGAAATGCTACAGTGGGTGTGCTTTAGGCATGCATAGCATACATACCGGTACCGGTACATAGCAATAATTAAGTTGGTCCTCGTTTCTCCTGGGACACAAGTATTGTTATTAGTCAAGCAAGTACATCACAGAGATCATACACACAGTGTCGTGAACAGAACAACAAACTACAGAGATCAACGACCGGTATTCAGCTTGCAGTGTTTCAGTGGTGAAAAAGAAACACAGATGAACTGAAACGACATGCGCAACAACAAATAAAAAGACGGAAAACAGCTCTATGAAGTCTCAAACTGAAAGAAAAGGAAAAATCTCAACGAATGGTTGCAATTTGGATATGTCTAGAGTATTCGGGTGAAGCAACTATAACAGCGCAAACCACTGAAATATCCACACAAAGAACAAGTGTCAATTGATGCAAGGTACTATAAAGTCAGTGAAACTTATACAATGTCAAATGGGGGTAGGCCTTAGCAGGTCCTTCTTTCTTTCTTCAAAAGTGGATGGTGGACAACATTCCATGGGGATAACGTGGACTACTAGGGACTGACCAATCTGGTCCTAGCTCTGGGCCACGTTGTCCAGCGTGATCATGCTCTTCCCTGCTACAGGCAGAAACTGCAAGCCTGGCATTCCTTTTGGGTTGTATCTGGAACTTTGTCCTTGGGGGAAAAAAATTGGTTTTACCGTGGGAAGTCAAATCCAAGAAATTTTGTCAGACCAAAAATTATATTTTTTCCCAAAGTTACACAGGGTCCAAAATTCAGTTCCATTAAAACATTTTTATTTTAGCTAGTATTAGATTCAGTTGGATTCTGATATCTGAAGTCTGGTAGTTGGTAAAATACATTCAGGTTAATAACTAAGCCTAAAGTGCAAAATCAGGGTATTTCAAGACCATTCGTTTATGCAAATGATTGTATTCTATCTCTTGGATATTTGATCCAAAAATCTAACAATTGGGTGGTAGAAGTTCTAACCAGGTTCTCATAGTGTACATGTATGTGCCAGCACTTGTACTGGTGTCTAAAATTGATGAAAAAAACTGTTTGCCATTTATTAAAATGTTGTTATAAAAATGAACTTTTCTGGGAAAAACGTGCCTGTGAAATCTGCTTCCCACATGCAGGGTTAAGATTGATAGTGCAATTTTTGTCTGTTCAAGTGCTAGTAACGGCAAAATGCTTGCAAATTCCCCGTGCTGAATGAACGTAATTTTGTTGTTCATATTGTAGTAGTAGTCCCACAGTGACAACAACTCTCAAGAACCTTGGCGCCCTCTACAGACGACAAGGCAAATACGAAGCAGCCGAAATTCTTGAAGAATGTGCCATGAGGTCACGGAAAAATGTGAGTCATGCGACGTTTGCAGTAGGTTAAAGGTGGTTCTCAGGAAATGTGACAAAAGATTTGGTCCAAGAATTTGCACTCATCAAAGTCACATGGAAAAACTAGGATTTATAGAGTACACATTGCTTGTAAGGTTTTATTTGAGGTTGTTTTCTGGCTGTGTTGGCTTTTGGACGAAGAAAAATACTTATCACCTGCATCCTCACCTAACACGTTCTACGCATGTATCTTGGCATTTGGTTCAGAGATATTTATACACACATGGATCCTATACATTCTACCCTAAATCACACATGCTGGTGACTGATAGCTATTATGGGGAGAAATTCCTTTTAGAAATAAATTTTTGTCACCGTGACTCAGTCCAAAATTTCCCCAAAACGGAAATTGTCCCCTCTTACCAGTGCCAAAGACAGCACATACACATACATTCAGTGTCCCTATTTGTACTCATAAAATCTGAAAAAGGGGGAGCTTTGTGCATGTAAATGTACACATACTGGACAGTCGAGATAATTTTGCAGATTTGAAAACAAGGCCCATGCCATCAATCTTAAAAGTAGTTTGCTCCTGGCAGCAGAAGCAGGCGCTTTTATAGAAGCCTTCATCTTTTCCTGCCAGGATGTGCAATTATCTTTAGAAATTGAAAATAATAAACAGGGAATGATTCAGGTGTCAGAGTTTTTTCTGAAGCCTTGATATCCAAATTTATCATTCCTCAATGATTTTTGATGTCTAGCAGGCAGCCGATGCCGTGAAAGAATCTAGGGTAAGAGAGCTTCTCAACAAAGACCTCTCTACTGATGTCCCACGCCATGAAGCTAACCGTAAGCATGATCATAGGCGGGGTGGCAGTGGCCCTGGCTCCCGACGAGAGAGTACAGACAGCGTCTCGTATGAGAAGCATGATGGGACAGAAGAAGTGAGTATTGGAGCTGTTTGGAGTGGGGTAAGTACTGTGGTATTTGTTTGACCATGCTGGCCACTGTTCTCTCACAGAGCACAAGCAAACCCAAAAAAACATTGTTTGGGGTTTTGTCGGAATTATGTGTTAGCAGTGTTCCCATTTGGGCATAAAAGGTGCTTGGTTCTCTGATTGGTGGGTATTGTCCAGTTAGTGTTGGAGCTGGGTTTGCTGTTGATACATGTAAAGCATGTTTCTGGAGTAATGGCTACAGTCTGGGGCTATTGAGCAGCTGTCTGCACGTTGGGATTTTCTTTTCCTGTGAGCACAATTTGACTTACAAGAATTCTAGTTAAATTCTGTTTAAATGCAAGACTTAACAACAGTTTAAAAGTCTCATAAAGAACTGTCTCATAAAGAACTGTTGCTACACGTAGTTCAAGCAAGCTAAATTTAACAAGGTATTAAAAATTTTAAATATTTTCACCACTAAAAATTCTGTAATACATGTATTTAATTGGAACATTTAGAGCATGATTAATCATGGTTCTATTCATTAAAATAACAGCAAACATCTGTAATACAATGGCACATTCATCCTATCTCTGTTTACATCTGACAACTATCAGTATTTAAGTTGAGTTGATTTTAGAGAACTACATTAAGTGGTACTATTTCACAAGAGGAAAATTTAGTACAACAGTGATCTTTATCTGTTAAAACTAACGATAAATCCAAACAATAGAGACATCCTTCATGTTTTATTAACAGATGAGATTTCTTTTATGGTTTACCTTTTTCTGGTAGATTCCCATTAACAAACTGTTGCATTGATTATTGAACCATTTACAAGAAAACAAAATGTCAAGAGAAAAGAAATTTTATTAGCATTAAGGCTTTTAATTACCTGCAAGTCCTAGAAAGAGCTGAAGTGGAAACCCCAAAATGTTGATATTTTAGGGTTAAAATTTTTAACAAATAAAAACCTGCTGCAAATGCCTACCAAATGTGGTGACATGAAAAGGAGTTCCAGGATTTAGCCTGAACAAACGCTTCCAAAATTGAATAGGAACATCTGAGTGTGCAGTGTTTGTCTTGTCTTGGTGATTGTTTTGTTGTGAGTTTAAGCGGTGGTGGCACTCATGCGTCAGCTGATTTAGTTTGGCACATTAAAGACATCTTTCACCTTAGCTAATGTGTGTTTTAGCATTCTCAAACCACATCAAATGTTATTGTTTTCACTTGGTTGCTGTCTGTCACCTTTTGTTTTGGCTCTTTGTGTGCAAAGCTTTGCTTCCAATGTAGTTTAGGCGTGCAGATTTGATACAAATTTGTATAGAGAAACTTGCAGGGGTTGAGGTACAGGGGTTTAAAGTTCATTTGAAAGCTGTAAAGTTGGATTATTTCTTTCTGGAAAAATCTGTCTTACTGATACCAGTGCCATACATGTACCCGACAAAACATGTACTGTATGTCTGTGGGCTGCAGTAAAGTGGACAACATTTTTTGTGAATGTTATTACAGCAGCAGGGTTAAAACATCCTTTCTAAAAATGGCTTGCCATGAAAACTAAAAGTGTTGGAATTTTGAAAGATGACATTCCTGTTGACAGACTCAGTTGGTAATCCATAACCCTACATGTATGCCAGTTTGAAAACTAACTTGTACATGTTCCAGTGTACATGAGTGTGTTGCAAATGACCAACGATAAGCATTTCAAATTGGTGTTCACCTCCACAGTTACCAGCGGCATTATGAGGGCAAGTGACAAGATGATGAAAAATGTGTTTTTCTGCAACAGGTTTCAGGGATGACCAGTTGAAATGAGCACAGACTAATGGCAAAAAAACTTAATTCTATCACTTTTGTCCAAGAAATGTGTAAAAGAAAGTCATTTGAAGATGCAGACATGTATTGAGGACAGTATGTTCGTCTAGAAAAACTGTGCCCTCCTTGTATCAGTACTTTACCGTTACTAACTTGTCAATAACTCCTGTGTGTATACAGGTATTTAGAAACCTTTTGGCATGTTTGGTTTATACATTTCTCCAAATTCCCTGTAATTCCTCTGCTAATACAAGTACACTTAAATGCTGCTAACACAACTGCTGCTTCTGTTTTAATGTATCCATGCATATGGTATGCTTTGCTTTCCACATCCTTGTTAGGGCTCAACACTCCTGGAATGGGAAATTCAGACATTTGATACGCACTTGGGTTTCAGTCGTAAAAACACTTTCAAAAGTAACATTATCAGTAAGTACTGTAAGCAACTCCTGAGCCACTTACTGATGAAGAGTCCTACATTTTATGGAAAGGCTCTTAATATCAGAGAAACTCTTTAAATTCAGGTACATGTATTGAGAAATTGTTACTCTAAGTCCAATTTTATCAAACATCTTTCTGGGAATTTGGATCCCTGTTAAAAAAAAACACTTGTTTCTATTTAGGAAAGGTTGGGGATGGAAGTATAGCAACTTGTCATTTGTTGATTGTGCCCTTTTCCCCTTTTTTTCCATTGATAACATTCATTTCATGCAGCTCAAACATAACGGTACATGTAAACCACCTTTCCATGTTTTACATACATGTATGTGAGCTAGAAGTTCCTTTACATGTAACACATCTGCCAAATTTCAACTTTCCACGTAATCAACTAGCAGCTATAAGCTTACACTATTTTATTTTTAAAATATGAGGTTGACTGAGTTATTTCCTTTCATTGTGTTGTCTTCAACCAATTTCAGTAGGCAAGTTAAAACACATTCTGCCGAAGATTTGCAGTTCTTGTATGATATGTACATAATGTACATGTAGGGAGTCATTGTGCTACGTGTCACAAAGTGAAAGTAAATTGTGGTGGTATTTTGAAATATGCAATATGTCTGAAAATGTAGGCTGTGTTTGAGTGTGTTACTCATACTCCTGAGTGCACAAATGACAGGAGTACATGTGTAAAATGCAAGTAAGCAAGACTAAATTCTTGCTTGAGCTGGGATTACTGTTTACTACACCTCATAAATATTCATGAGCAAATTGGAGCGCGTCATTGGCCAATCCCACCTCGTGTCAGGGAAGTAGAAATGATATGCGACCAGGTGACATCATAGCGGTGAGTATCCACCTTGCTGCCATACGGTAGTTTTTTCTGGTAGCATCAACGAATCCCTCTGGAACCCGCTGCGTAAATATGTAGTCTGTGTCATGTAATCTTTACGGAACCAGCCTATCTGGAGTTGTATCCTAATAAATATTACAGTAAAGATCCAAAACGTATGTCAGCACCAGATTATGAAGCCCTGTTTTTATGCACATCTGCACTCCACTATCATTACATGGAAATTTAGCAACTGAGAAACCATCAATGGCGTCTGTGAGTACAAGTAACGCAAGATTTCTGTTTGAATATTTATGAGGTGTAGTAAAACAAAGACAATATGGTTTATTTCGGGAAAATAGTTGGAATTACTGGTCCCTTGGTGTAGGTCAGTTTGACTAGCTGCCTCCGCTTTGCAATACTCACGCATGTGGTTATTTCAAGATGACAGAAAGGTAAATACCATTCTTTCCATTTATGTGGTATGATCCTGGCGTAATGCACACACAGTTTTCATACACCCATGGTTATGGAGAGTAACACACTTGAAAACAGCCTGAATGTCACCATAGTCTGATTGAGCAGTAAATCTAAGACTTACATAACTAAAACCAAAGATAAGTGGTGACTCACAACTACCGTAGGGATTTCATCCAAATTCATGCATTTCTCAAGTCAAACTCTAATCATCTATGAGACATAGCTTTAGAGCCTATTGAAGAAAGCCCACATTGAAAGAGCACCATTTAAGCTCAAGTGATTCTTTTATTCTCTCCAAGTTCCATCGAATAAAATCAGAGCGTTGATATTAAAACAAGAAGCTTGGTATCATTTTGATATGTTCATAATGCCATTGCTGGTCAAACATACCTCAGTACATTTACCACTAACAGTTTTCATGTGGATATTCCTTGCCATTCAGACTGTGTCCTGTTTCTTATATTTTGGTCCCTTCTTTTATCAATAATTTGTTCTTTTATAGAATCATCCTGTTTCACCTCGGTAATCTATTTTGCAATGTTTCAGGAGAAGTGTTTATAGCAGATACAGAATTGTACTCGAGTTAATCACATGTTAATTACAAGTCACATCTCTGGTCAGGTTACCAGTAACAGGAGATGAACAATATAGAAATGCCTTTGTCACAGTTTAGTCAAATAGTCTCTGAATTGACTAGATGACTTTTGATTAACTTGTGAGGTGCTTTGAGTAAGGGTTATTGTACAAATGAAATTTTATACACTTATTTATATTTTGTATATTATTCCAAAATATCCTTTGTAGACATGATTCCAGTGTGCAGAATAGTTCAGATTATATGGAATTTGTTTCCATTGTTTTTTACATTTTATGATGCACATCCTCACAGCAAAGAACTTAACAAACAGTGATCATCGTCAGTCGTACATCACAGAAATTCTAACACATTCATTCTTTTCCTGTTTAATATTTACTTTTCAGCAATGAGGAATTCTTTCTAGTATTCAAATCTAACACCATTTAAAATAAGTTCTCAACTCAATTGTAATAATTACCTTGCAAGATAAAACTTTCCCCTACATCACATGTACATCAAAGTATAATTTTAACTCAAAAAAGTATACATTTGGAACTAATTCATTGATATTATGCACTTGATATTCCTGATTAAGGGTTCTCTTGCCTGACCGTTTCTTTTTTTGTTCAAGTTACAATTTCATTTACAATGTACCAAATTCTGTATTTTCAATATTTAACAAATTGTATGCACAGAGCATTTTTCCTCATTGTACCTGCGTACCAGTTTTAAATATTCTGTGTTGTTTTTGTTCCTGTTTTATGTTTTGTTGCGTTTGTTTTTTCCATCTAGCATCTTTGTTTTACTTATGTTTGTTTGTAAGAGGCTGATTATTTTCGTCAAGACATGTACACTGTTAATGTGCACTGTATGCAAGCCACGGATCTGTGGAGCCAGACGTGTAGGTTCCTCTCAACCTCAGAATTTTATTTCCAATCAGTCTTCTGACAATTCACCAATGGCCATAGAAACACAGTCAAGCATTTTGATTTGTCTGCTTCTGTCTCGTGTATACTTACAGGTACATGTATTATTCTTTTTTGTTTCTGGCTGTTTTGTGTTGTAAATACCTTTCAAATGAATGAAATTTGTAGAAGAATGAAATATTCAGCATTTGTTTGTTTACTAATCTTTTTGACCCTGCCTTTGTTTTTATGTTGTACAGAAATCCATGTTCACTGTACATGTACCATCTCTGATTTTTTTTTCAGCGCCGATTCTACAAGACTTTCTATTATTAGATATGACTGTTGTGAGTGAGTTAGCATAATGTATGCACGTTGGAATGGATACAAATGCATAATATGTTATTTGGGCCTGTGTCTGTCGGACTTGTCGTGCAATCTGAATTCCATAGCAGAGTAATTGAAATGGCCTCAAGGTGCTTCCACAGATGAGAACACAGTGATCTCTGCTAGAGATTTGAAATTACAATAGTAGGCGAATGGGATTCTGTCACTTCTAATAATTTGATTGCCATTTCTTACATTGGAGTTTGATGAAGGATTCAAAATTGAAAAAAAAAAAAACAAAAAACCAGGAAATGTTGATGTCTTAGAAGTGAGCATGTTTAAAATTTGTGGAGGCACCTTAGTAGTTCTGTCGTTCTTTTGACCACGGTATACGTACATGCATGTACAGGATGCATGTCGCTGATAACAGAGATGCATTTTCCAGGCGACACTTTTAATGAGAAGTGACACTTTAACACTCTTACACGTAAGGTATAATTTTCATATGGCATGCAAATATGATTTCTCAGTCATGTACAGCTGTACATGAAGGTTGTATTTTGTTAGACAAAAGCCACCAAAATTTCCGATGGCATTTTGCATGCATAGCATGTGGAGGTATGGAAACAATCCACTTTGGTCTCCTGTTTGAATTTTCAAGGGATGTACGTACATGTCGCCGTCCAGCCAAGTCTTTTCTGAGAATTTCAAAGCCACTTGAATAAAAAAGATTCAAAGTGGTTGCAGGAAGCAGACAGGAAGAAAATGAAGATTTCATGCATGCATGCATGAAAGTGCCCTGCATGTTATGCTTGAGCATACAATGTACATGTAACCACGTCTCCTGGAGGCTCACCCAGTCACACAGTTATTGTCCATTTATCAAGGTTGCTTTTGTTCAATATAATAGTTAATTATAGTTTGTCTTCATAAATGTATAAAAATATGTTTAGATTTGTATCATATATGTGAACCTATGTCTTGCTTTGATGAATCACACATTCATGTTTGCAAAGGAAGGCAGGTGCTGAAAATGAACAGATGAGTGCAAAAAGCTGATCAGAAAATGTGTAGAGTACATAATTATACACATTCATCTTTGGCTATCATGTACATATACACGTTATTACAGGCCATGTACGTACATGTACTTTATCAGAGTCAAATACTGCACATTCCGTTGGACATGGCTGTACATGCATGTAGCTATTAGAAATTTCCATAAGAATACATGTAGGTGTTAGTTTGAGCTGCAGCCAAGGAATTTCAGAATTTGGTTGCAGCCAGAACTCTTACTGATGTATGAAAGTCGAAAGCATTTCCACATCATTTAAGAATACGTGTGTGTACACGAACATGTCCTGGAGTTATTTACATGTAATCACCAGAACCAAATGATGTCATGGCCAGTTTTGAGATGCATACAGGTGTACGTACCATGTTGCATTAATAGAAATGATTCATTCACCTGAAAAAGCATATGAAAATGGCCGAAGCGCATTTCTTTGTAAAATTGGAGAGTTTTCATTCTTTTACCAACCTCATATTATTCATAATTTGTAAACAGGAAGTTACAGCTCTTTGAAAATGTAGGACATGCATTATTGTGATCACCTGTACAGTGTACGTCACTACATGCCCTCATTGACATCATTAGAATCCTTCATTGATTTTCCATTGTTTTCACATAAATCCTTGTACATGTACATGTATAATGTTGACATATTGTATTTGTACATGTACATTGTGGCACTCCTGTGTGTGCACTGGTAATGTAGAGTCTTTTAATGTTTGCGTGAAATATCTGAAACAATGGGACATTCAAATTCTTTTTTTTGTTAAGAATAGAAACAAGAACTTGAAATGGATTAAATATCATTGAGGTCTTTTTTTCATATACTGTAAATGTAAAGGCACATGTATGTAAACTAAAACTACTCATTTAGATCTGCATTCTGGGGTACAGTGAGAAATAACCAGGGTTCAATTGGTTTTTGGACTGATCTGGGGTTGTCTATCTTCAAAACAAGTGCCCCCAAACGTCATTAGACTGGACATCAGTATCTATGTACATGTAGATTCGGTACATGCACATGTACAGTAACCTCCATGTTATCCCAAAACAAGTCCAGTACTAAGACTAGTCAGAAATTCAAATGATTTTAGCGATTGTCGTCTCTTGCAAAGAGGGTTTTTTGTGTATTGTTATGGTGCAGACATACATTGTACATGTGCTCTCGTACATTACTGTACCAGTCAGGACTGTCATCAGCTTCTGTCTGTGAGCAGAGACACAATATGTACTGAACATGATGTACATGTAAGAGGGCCGCTAGCATTGCCTGCCACCCAGAGAGATTTTTATAAAGCAATGCAGTCCTTTGGTCAGAATGTACCATGTGCACACACAGGTTTATACACATCTGCGGTTGGACACGCTGGGGACACACTACCAGTCTCTCTTTGAAGACTTCAGTCTTTGCATGTGCTTGTGTGCCGTGCAGTTGGAGGAGCCGGCTGAAAAACTTCCCGCCAGTATTTCTTTGCCAGTGAGGAGGCGCTTCGACTCCAGGTGTATTACACAGACTGACGTGGATGGCATCATCTATAATATTGAGATCTTAGTGTTTTTAAAATTCCTATGCATTTCAACAATGTGGTCCTTATCATTTGCATAAGTCTGCATCGGTCATGCTGTTTGTAAATAAATTAGAAGTAGTTTTGCAGGAAAGTTTTTATCGTTTTGCATTCAAAAAAAGAACCTTACAGAGCATTGGAGGAAACTTCCGAAAGAACTGTTTTGGAGTGTGCACATGAGTTGAGATGGTACAAGTCTGAATGCATCATTAACAAATAGTGCACTAATCTGACCACAAACCCTGCAAGTTTCATTATCATTCAATTATCATTGTGTTCAGATTGTGAGAAATAATTCTGTTTCTACTCTAGCTTGCTTTGCATGTTAATTGTACCCTGCACATTTCTTTCATGCTAAAATTATATCACCTTCATTTCAGTTCACTTTACTGTCACCGTAATGACTCTCATTTCTGCTTTCAGTTTTAGCTGGAATAACCGACTTAGTCTGGCCTCTCTTTTTCTTTAGTTTCCTTTTTGGATGGAATGTGTCTTCTTGTTTTTTTTATCCTTGTTCATTTGTTAAATTCCCCCTCCAAATAACTTCAGAGCGAGAACGGCCTGAAACGTAGCGGGTCTCTTTCCAAGCTCCGGGCATCGGTTCGTCGCAGTAGCACCAGACTCTTGAACAAATTGAAGGGGCGTGAGTCAGACGATGAAGGCGGGTGCGTATCAGCTGCTGATCATTCTCAACCTATTAACCCCAGTTTCTATAGGCATAGCTTCCCGCCTGTCAAAGCACTGCTCAAGACATATAATCTCTTTGGTGCAGGGGAGATGTAGAATGTAGCCAACTTTCACTGATGTGCTCATCTAAAATTTTTTAAACGGCTAAATTTGACTCACTTGTTGCAACAAAGATTTTAGACTCTAAAAATCCTGATTCAAAGATGTTGAACCAATCAGAGTGCGGCAGTTGGGATGAAATACAGTACATGTGCAAACTGACTCTCAGCCAGTTCCGCTTTACTTGCAACTATCAAATAAACAGATTTGTTTGGGGGGCAGTGGACGAGGAAGCCCTATTGTTATCAGTAAACCATTGAATTGTGCTAGTGAAAACCTCGCACAGATCTAGTACACAAAACACAATTGATGCAGAGCAGGGGAAGGTATCTCCAAACTTCAGGTTGCTCTGTATTCATTACCACTGAACATGAGAGACATGCATGTACTAGTTGTCCCCACTGCCAGGATAAAGCTTAATAACCTGGATAACAAGTCCTGTGCCAATTTCAAATAATCTAATTTAGGATCCTAAGTAGTGCTGTGATTTTTGTATTGATCATGTGATGTGTAGTGTGTATCTCATGAACTAAGAGACATGTTGGTGTGCTTGCAGTACTTGGCTTAAAAAAAATCTGTGCTACTCTTTCAAAGTTGAAGAAAAAAATGAAAATGAGGAAGCTCAATGGTAGTGTAGTTATAAACAGCCCCAAATCTGCCTTTTTCAGCTGCTAAGTCTAAGAATTTGATTAGCTATGCAATTTTCATAAAGTGTGTTTGCTGTTTGAAAACAGCATTAACTGTCATATTAACCTTTTTTACCCATTTTGAGACTTCTTTTGTGATGTGATGATTTTGGGATCAGGTACATGTATGCTCAACCACTACAAAGTGTGGTAGACATTTCTCAGCTGTTCAAGTTTCTTCATTTTTGTCCTTAGATTTTTTCCTGACATTTCTTGTAGGTATTGAACACTTGTGCAAACATTATTTTTTTTTTAATTATTTTCGGAGGGATGGTTAAAGTTGGAGGTTTGTGGTTGTCCAACTTTTTGGCAGTACTGTAGAATGAAAATACATTTTACTGAGCTATTTCATGCTTGTCTTAACTTTTGTTGCACGACCCAAAGGTCCGACATTTTTGATGATTTTGTGGATATGGTGAAATCGGGGTGAGTGCTTTGATGTGACAGACATCACCAATGATGCTTTGATTGTCTTTAATGGCGTCAAGCATTTAACATAATGTGGAGTTAACAGGGTGGTATTGTAGAACATGGAAGAAACCAAGAGCCTCAACCACATTTTAAAACAATCTTTGACAACAATTCAACTTGGGTCCAAACTAAATGTTTTCTGTCGCTGTTGAAGCTTGCATTTTATAATAGAAGACATAGTAGGAATTCAGGGAGATTTCTTATTGTGATTTTGGTTGTAAAATGGTGCTCCATGTAAAACGTAATCATTTCATTAAAAAATTAACTGTCTCTAAGGGAGTCAGGCATTTTCTAGTAGAGGCTGTCTGAATCTTCTTCAGCTTTACTGAAATTTGTTGGCTTTTTCTTCCATGTTTTGTCACTGTGCTACCTGTTCATGTACCAGTGTTAGTGTCATGTTCTGCTTGTCATAAGAATTTCCGGAAGATCACTTTACACTATGTGGTTTCAGCTTTTCAAAAGACATTTCCTCCGTCAAATAGACCATTCACTTAAGTATCGACTCGACCCCCATGTGTATGTGTACATGTACAGTATATCACTTTTTTCAAACCACTTTGGACTGGTGTTATTGTGGATGTTTAAGTTGTTTTAGCTACAGAGCCATTTTGTAATGTATGTCTCATTGTCATCCTCTTTTTATATTCACACAGTGCACTTTCAGCATTCCAGAGTTGTATTTTGTTCTCTGTTTATATTCTTTTTTTTTAATTTATGGGTACACCACATGTTTAGTTTGCATTCAGTGAATTTAAATTGTCTTGCTACCAATTTGCCTGCCCCATTGTTTTATTTACATGTAAGTACAACAAATTGTCAAAACTTTTGGGGTTAAGATAGAAATGATTTTGTTTGCAATACATGTACGTTCGTCATGCTCCACTGAAGGTCTCATGTGAAGAAATAGTGGCTGGCTCTAACATTCTTCAATCGTGCAATTTCCTCCTAAACTCTGTGATGAATTTTTAATGAACAGTGAGAGCGTGGGATGCCTACCAGGGAACCATATTTTTGACCAACATAATATCAATTTGTTGGGTTTTTTTGTTAAGATTTTCTGTTTCAAGTTTTTAGTGTGAAGAAATTTCTTACTAAACGTACATGTACCGATACATGTACCATAGGTAGGCTTTTTTGGGGGGGAAAACAGAGATTACACAGGCATCAAAACCCTAGTAATTGCGTTACATTCTCCGTTTAGTAAATACTGGCGCATATATTGCAGCTTGTTAAAAAAGGAGAAACCACTTGTACGTTACATTTAGCTTTAAATTTCTTTAACTCAAAATGTAAATAAAACAGAGGTGCCTGACTTTACAGAAAAGTCACAACTTGGTCATCTCCAAATATTTCACTCTTAGGACGTACAATGTACTTTGCACTTGATTTTTGTTACCTTATGTTAGACCATTGGTTCACAGTGCATCAGTTCAGGAATGTACTCACAATTACCAGTATGATCACCTGTTTCAACAGCTACCAAAGTTGTCAACTTTGTTGCGATGTGGCTTATTAGAATACAGAATCTCTTAAGTCATTTGAAAGGAAGTGTGCTACTCCATCCAACATGCCCAAGACTGACTCTCCCACACCACCCCTGTCTGAGATTCTTTCTTTCTGCATGGTCTGTTCTAACTGTATGCCTGTTCTGCATGTTGTCTTGGATGTGTGGAATGCTTGGCATTTTGTACTATAACCCAATGCTGCCCAAACTCCCTTGTTTCCCCTCTAAAAAAGGTTGGCCTGTCCGACAACCTTTACATAAGACAGTCACCAATTAAATGTGAGAATCCATTTTTAGTTCATTCATTCTTTCGTACTGTAGCTTTGGTACTAGATTCACTTCTGATGGTAATGTTTTTTTATTGGGAACATAACACTTG
This sequence comes from Acanthaster planci, assembly GCF_001949145.1. The sequence goes on from NW_019091361.1 coordinate 111,858, forward strand.
ATTAGGTATTTGTAGGCTAAATATTTAGGACACAAGAACTGTTTGATGAAAAAACACTGTCATGACTGTTGTGTGTGTTTGGAGGGGATAATTGATATCAAATTCTTCACCAATTTCACAAAAAGCAAATCATGTGGTGTAAACTTACAATCTGTTAAGTTTATCGTGGCATCACTGGAAATTAATCTTCTACTGAATTGTTAGGGTTTCACATGTATTTTGCACAGTATTAGAGCTGTAGAGCCTTCAGTGGAAAGTTTATCTTTCGTATACGGTAGCAAGGTGTACATGCACTTGTTTTTTGATCAGACAGATGTGCTCCAGGATGTGGGGAAAGGGTAACAAAAGGAGCTATTCATGGCTGTATTTTTAGAATTTCCCCCTCCAAAAAATGTCATGAACCAGTGTTCCGGTCCTATCAGTGATTTTACTGTTCCCCAACTCAGGTCCAAAAATTGGTTTACTTAAAAAAAATGGAAACCTGCAGCACAGTATTCAAAGTACAGACTCTTGATAACATAGGTGTGCAAATTGATTGGAAAAAGTCCACAATGAAATAAGTGTATTACTTTGAACTTGCTGTCAGAGCTGTGAGAGGTTTTTTTTTTATGTTAATTCCCAATTTTGTTACTGTTGAGTGGTTTTGACTGCAGTTATTCAATAGTCCATACAAATGCCAAGCTTTCAGAACGTATTGATGTTCTGATTATTCAAAACATAATATGCTGTAACTTTGTTTTCAATGGGCACATCTATAGATAGGCGGATGGGATGTAAGGTACAGTGCTGTAAGGAGAAGATTTTCAAAGATAAACCCTAACCCTGCCAGACACAACATAGTGCATCAGGCGAAAAAGTCTGGTATGCTTTGATGCACTTGGCAATCAACAGCAGCCGAACAAACTGGCCATGTTGACACAATTGGAGCTAGTCCAATTGAACAATGCCAATGTTGGATCTTGTGGTGACTGGCAACCACAGGCTCTCAGGCTGTTTGGCCCTAGGGAGGGTTGACCCATTGGATCTTGTTATACTGGGCAGGCAAGCCACTTTGACAAATGATGCAGTCTGATGTGTCTGGCGGGGTTTCTAGCCAAGGGTTAGGGTTAAGAGAAGTCCATTTCCTGTTTGCTGTGAAAAGTTGTGCACAGTGCTAAAATAAATTATGTTAAGGATTTTATTCAATGCTTTAGTGGCACTCAAGCATCTGAGCACTGTTCACTGTAAAGACATTGGCGCATTACATTTCAAAGTCAAGATTTCTGTAGAGAGCAAACCATGGGCGTCACCAGGATTTTTTTTTGGGGGGGAGGAGGGTACTAACCACTTTTTCCCCAGGGGGGCAAAGCACTCATCAGCTAACAAATGATAAATAATTAACAGCTGGAGGGGGATCAGTGTTTGATGTTTTGCAAGCAGTTTTTTTTTCTTTTGTTTTTTCCTTCTTCCCCTTTTAATTTCAAGTTTTGGGGGCTAGGGGCAAGCACTCCCCCGCCCGCCTGTGACACCCGTGGAGGATACATTAAAACTAAGGCAACTACCGACAGGAGCAAATATTTACCTTGATCAAATCAAATCACTTTTTCTATTAGTTGCACTTGGGTAATGCCTAAAAACAAATTATAAATAGTTAGGAATTCAAACTGATTGAAACTGAGGACAGAATTTCAAATCAAGGTCTTGTGCCCAGCGTCTAACTGCATGATTTCATTTGCATGGCAGTATCTTGCTTGCAGCACCCATCTAACCTAACCATGCATCTGCACCTCCCTCATTCCTAGGGATTCTCAAAACCGAAGGATTTTCTTTTAGATACAGAACTGAAGACAGAAGATAATGGACTTTCGGTTTGTGTGCCAACATTGTCCAGCCTTTACAGTTGGAGTTGGAGACTGATAATTAGGAAAAAAGAAATCCAAGCAAGAGATGGAGTGTCATAAAAATTGTATTGCAGTATTTTCCATTTGACAAACGTTCTTAGATCCAGTCATATTGCTGCAGATTTTTTCTTGTGGTTCCACTGTCAAAAGGCCTCGGGGGTAACAGTTGAGCTTATAAAAATAACATACATTCTTCACAAAATTAGATATACATTTATGTTATAGAGTAGTTAAATGTCAGCAACGTGACGTTTAGCGCAGAGAAGAAAATTTGCTTTGAATGAAATTACTCGTAGCACATTCCAAATGTTCTCACAAAGATCTCTCTCAGTTTTTCTTCATATGTTAACTCATTTCCACACGGGAACACACTGATCATACTTTGATATCCTAAATGTTTCTTTTTTGTCTCTTGTCCTATTTGTTTATCCCATTTCACCGTAAACCCTGGCTCAGTTTGCGTAGAAGTAACTACATACAGGTTTCTAGAAGTCTCTCCGTTCCTATAGAGGTACTAGTATCACCCTGTGTTTCACTTCTAGTACAACCCTTTGTGTCATATAGTGCCTCACCCACTGTGCTACAAGCTGTGTAAATACTTGTTGATACCTCTGGAATGCACAAAGACAAAAGTGCACTGTGAGAGTCGTAGCTAAGATGCAGAAATTGCTCATATTCTTGGTAGTTATTTGTTTTTAATCTAAGCCCTGGGTTTCATGGGCTTTTTGGCTTGGGTTTCTCAGTGGAAGTGGTTAATGCTTGTGAGTTAAGGGTGTCAAAGATTTTCCTCCCTCCCCTATCAGTTTGTTCCCCCAACCCCCATGATTATATTGAAGTACGAGATGATGCTACTCTCAGTGTGATTTTTTTTTTCAAATGTTTATGCTTTGGGTATGTTTAAATGGAAATGGAACAACTTCTTCAAAATGCACCCTCTCCCTTTTTAAACTTTTGGCAAATTTGCAGTACAAATTTTTGAGGGATGAGAGGCACATCAGGAAAATTCAGCAAATGAATTTTTTCACTGAGATACCCAACGTTGCTGTATCAGAAACTTAGAATGCAACCCCACGGTCACAGGGACAGCCTGTCATTGAGCAATTTCTGCTATTAGAAGATTATTTCCCTTTCATTAACATTACATGTACACAGTTAATGTGAAAGCATGTTCTGTATTGAGTGTATTCATCATACATGTACATGTATGTGGAAATGTTTCTTCATGATTATTTTTCATTCAGTTGGTACCGTAATAAACAGATATGTACCTGTGTACATGCATAAATAGGCTAACATTCAAAGTTTGTCATAAGAAACACATGTAAAATCAAATGTGCAGATTACATTACGGGTAGCGTGAAAAAGATAGAAAAGAAATGATAAGTGAAAAGCAAGAAGGCGCTTTTGCAAAGCTTTCCTATGAGAACCCCTTGTAATGTAATCAGCTGCCCCTTGATGAAGGTTCCAATCTCTTTGTCCATTTTGACCCAGTAAGTTGCCAAGTTTCTGTTGACTGATGTTTCTTGAATGTCTTGGGCCCTAGCCAGGGATTGTATCATCTGCCTTACCGGCTAAATTAGAGGCTGTTAAAGGATGTCCATGAACATGTAGTGGGTATACATGCAATGGTTTTACAGTAGCGTGTTGCTCTGATAAGAATACATTAAGGAGAGAAAGATAAACAGGTTGGTCTTTGAAGTGGTGAATCATGAGCAAGCTAGGAATGAGGAATGACTGTCCTTGCGTCATGCATGTTACAGGGTTAAATTTGTGGATAACTTATGACATATTACGTGCAGATCATACTAAGTTTTATGAAGGGAAAATTCTTAGAAATGTTTGCTGATGTGCTCTTGAAATTTTGATTTGTTTCTGTCAAAGTGATCAGTTTTGACTAGTTTTGCTCTTAATATGAGTTATTGATTTTTCTGCCCCTACTTGTTTTCCTGTTGAGACAAAGTTTTTGTGTTTTCATTTTTGTATTTATTTTGGCACAGTTATTGTAGTGCATGTTTATATTTTTGAGTCTGAATGTGATTATTGCAAGCTGGTATTTGCTTTAAAGTGTTACATTTTCTTTATTGTATACGACAACAATTGTTTCAGCATTTTGATGATTTTTATATACAGACATAGGTACATGTTCTCTGACACAAAATATCTCTAGCATATTTGATGTCCTAATCTCAGTCTTATTTTGTACTTCTTGAACCTATGATGTTATATGCTTCAAAATGATTTTGCAGTTAGATTAAGTCACCACTTTTTGTGACAACCTACCGGGCTACATGTATATATGGACATTGAACCTGTTGGTGGAATTCCAGTAATTAACAGAAATAAGGGCACATGACTCAGATATTTTGCGTAACAAAAATGTCTGCTAAGCAAAAAATAAGTTGCCAGCCAAACTAATATTTAAATGCATTGAGTTTTTCTGATTTTCAAATGAGTTTCATAAGAAACATTTGTCTTGCAGCTTATTTGAAGTTTCCAGAACCCATTGGCCAAGCATACTCGAGTTTGGGCTAGTCAGAATCAAACAATTTTGCTGACTGCTAGCTCAGACTCAACCAGTGAACTGGAACTTCTATCCATTGAAGTTGAAGATTTATTCCTTTATGTCAAGACAGCTTGCTTAGTCTCTTGCAAGATATGAACTCTTTCTGCATGTTAGTGATGTAATTTTTAACCACTAATGAGTGATTTTAATCCTAATATATCCTATTCCCTGCCTTCCTCCTTGCTTTACAGCATGAAACGAGCTAGCTCCATGTCAGTCCTCACCAGTCGGGCAAATGATGATGTAAGTAGAACTTAGACTTCCCAACGTCCAACAAAATTGCTGTACTCACAACTTCATCTGCTCCCTGCTCTACTTCGAAAGCAGGTTTTATTTGGAATACAGATGGGGGTTTAATTCATGTTTGTTCCTGTTTATTTGGTAAATGATCTGTCAGGGACTCATGCATGTGTCTGATAAGACACATCCATAGAGCTCATGGTTTTTAAGTTAATTGGAGATTCTTGATATTGTATTTTAACATTTCCAAATTTTCTCTCTCGGGGTTAAATTATTAAATAAAACCAAAATATGAAGACCAGCTTTACTTTATTAATAATTGATAACTTATAGAATAACGTTTGTTACAAATTTTAGGTGGAAAAAACTAAGCAGTATAATCAACATATGTGCAATCAGTGTGGAAGAGAGACATTCTAACTTCTGCACATTAAGATCAGCTCCCATTTTATCCAAGTAATCAAAATAGTTCATTGCTGTTGATTGTCTTGCTCAGGTACATGTATACAAGAAGGTAGACCACGGGCTACAGAAATGAGCCGATTCCGAAGTCTGAATTGAGCACCATATCCTGATACTCCAGTTTTTTCCTGTTTAATTGAATAGCATTGTTGTTTTGTTCTCACCCCATCAGGCCAGCTCTCCAATCCAACTCAGTCAGCGTGGGCGAGTGGGAAGCCATGATAACCTCTCCAGCCGACGTCAGACAGGTAACTACTGACCAATCAACACTCCTCCAGCCTCTGTAACATAAACAGATCCTTCCTTGCTACCAATATGTCGTCACTGTGGCTTGAACTGCACCCTGGTTACCAGCCATTTCCTGTGTATTTTTTCAGAAACGGATGTAAATGTCAGTGTTCTATTTGCATTCTAGTGTAAACTGCAGTTAATTGAATTGTATAAAATAGAAAGGTACTGTAATCCAGGAGACTTGGTGGCAGTGTTTAGTGAAAGCATGGTACATGGTTGTATGAAATCAGTAGCTCTTTAGAAACAGAGTATGAAGCAGAGTCTACCGTTGCTATGAAATTATAACTTACAAGGTAAGTTTGTAACATAATCTTGGATCAGGTTTTTTTTTGTTATCCCCTGTTGGTTGTTCAATATTTAAAAGGATGAGGTCTGCAGCTCTGATCTTTGTGATGACTTCCCAGTTGCTTACCTAAAAAGGTCCACTGCCCATTGAATGTATTTGTGTGTACATTTATATGAAATGGCTACAAATGTATTTGTGTCATCAATGTGTTGGGTTTTTCTGTTGATTTTGTTTGTCTTTACCACTTTGTTTTTGTTTTGTAGATGATTTACTAAGTGTTGATATAAAAGGAGTGCAGGAACAAGTCGAGGAGCCTCCAGTTATTTGAAAAGGTTGAAGACGTTCAGTTGTTGATGCTTTCTTTCACGTATTTCAGGGAATATTCTTGGACTTTTCTCTTGGCTTGAACCTTTAGGTTTCAAAAACAACATACAGCCATACATATAGCAACTAACCTCACTTACTCTTACGCTCGCTCTTGACCTTTTTTGGCATAGGAAAATATACAGGCATCTAAAAACGAAAGCAATGTTAGTGGTTAATGGTGGAGCACTGCCTTAACTGCCAAACAAAATCTTCGCATGTCTATTATTTAAGCACCTGTCATACTCAGTTTGTGAAAACTGAGCTGTAAAATCTAGCTGCGCTTGAAATGCAAGTTGAGGGATAAATTTCAAAAAGCTGTTGCCAACACTGGAAGGATTCGCTTGGAAAAAGATATCCTGTTGAGATGTCATGCACTTTGCATTGCTGCGTACTGTTTCAATAACAAGTTCAGCCATTTGCATGAATGCATGTGGTGACACAAACATTCATCCCAAGCCAAGTGGTTGTGAATTAGCTTCACTGAGTTGAATTTTGTCAGAAGCTGCCTTTATTTTGGAAAGTTGCCAATGAGTATTCCCTTTTCACGTTCTCAACAACAATACATAAAACATAATGTGGAGAAATCTTCATGGGTCATCTGTGACATGGGTTGATTCATTCTCATTTTTAGTAATCAGCATTCATTGACAGGTCACCACGCAAGTCATTTAATACATATACATGAACACTGTCAATTGGCTACTCAGTCAGCATTCTTGGAAATGAGATCACAAAGCATGCTTTCCTGTATACAAATAACATCGTATGGGATAAATGAAAAGCTATGAGACAAATAGACACCTGTTGTTTCCTGTCTTCTTGGCTTGATCTGGAGGCTCAATGTGCTTTTGGCCTTGTCTGTTTGCATCTTACAGTCTGTCTCTAGATACGAGTGGTGCTGGGTAGAAAATAGTCTGAACAAACCATTTCCTGAATTGTCAGGTTAAATGAATAAATAAGCCTATACGACATTTATTTGACCCATTTTGTTTTTATTTTCAGAATTTTGATGCCGGTAAATTTCTACCTGTATATTCAAACAACAGGGAATGGGGAAGAGAATAGTTTGGTTTCAGACAGAGAGTTAGGTTTGGGATGGAATGGTCAAGATATTTATAAGTGTCTGGTTCAGATTAAACTTACAAATCCATTACTCATTGTACTGAAGACTCTGGCTTTTGTGATGTTAAGCAGTTGAAGCTAAAACACATCAATACCCCCCTCTTCAGTTCATGCTACTCCACCACAGTCTATAAATCAAGTCTCCACAAGTCAGTCTCAGGTCATCCAGTTTCAAATTTGCATTAGTACAGTAGTTCAAAGGTGAGATTGAGTCAAGTTTTTTCTGATTTCATGATTTTTTCATCAGGATTTTTCAAACAATTGAGAAAATGCCAAGATTCTCATAAAGGTTTTTCTGCTAAAAGTTAATATGGAACACACAAATGGGTATTTTAAGGAGTTCCTTTAGGAAGACACAAATGTATACCATAGACCCTGGTGTGCTGCTGCGGGACCCTCAAATCCTCTGGTGATTATTTTGTGACTATTTTGAGTTGTAGCCCAAGCATGTTTTTTTTATCATTTAGGGCAGTTCTTTCAGTTTGACTTGTGATTCATGTAAATTCAACTAAGGCTACGTGTACATTCCTTTCCCAACCCTGGTCACCAGTAGAAAGACATGTACATGTATTTCATTCTATTTATTTGACCAATTCCAGGAAATTCATTCTCAAACCAACTCTCTGCATCTGTTTTTAACCAGGCACCATTGTTGCATCATTCTCATGATTTTTCACTGCATCTGCCATACAAGTCTCCTATCACATCATGTATATATAGTAAGAAACCTTGTTGTAAAACTGGTGTAGTCATGTGGAAGGTGTGGTTTGTAATTTGGGGATTTTGGGGGGATAGCAGGGTTTTGTCAGTTGTAATATAAGCTGATGGCTTTGCTTGGTAAGTCGTAGCTTCAGGACTGTGAAGAGTTACCTATTGGCATAAAAATTGAACCTACATGTATAACTAAGATTAGTAAGCAAACTTGTGTGTGTACATAATGTTTAACTGACTTCAAAACAAAGAGGAAATTTGTCAAGAAAATTGAATTTAAAATGAATAGGATGTGCAGTGCATGAAACCACAAGATGAGATTTGATAGCTGAGCTAAATCCAACTTACTCTGGCTTTTCCAACCATTTCTTCTTCATATACGACAAAGGTCTCGCAGACATTTGAAAAAAAAAAGTTTCAAGAAGAGAAACACATAGAAAAAGTGTTTGAAAGCATTTGGCTTGATTTGTGTAGAGTCTGATTCTGCCCAGTTTACCATAATCAACATTTGAAAGAGCCTCTGTAGGTTTGATTTTAGCCCTATTTGGAAGGTTGGTTTTCCTGGAATACTCAAGTCTGTGTGTGCACTGAAACTTTTTTCCTGCTTGATCCCCTCATTGGTAGTGACTGAAGATAGCCTAGTGTCCCAAAACCACATTATTTTCTCTTTCTGTATTTAAAATGAAGATACTAGGTTCCAGTAGTAAATTCCTCTAGTGATACAAATTCTATGGTTTATGTTTCTTCAAGATGTATTTATATTTGAAAGATCTGTAACATTTTTGCTTTTTATTGACAACACTAACAATTTGTGTGTGGTTTGAAGTCAGTTTTTTATTTTGTCAGAGATGTAATTCCATTACCCAGTAATTCAATCCTTTTGAAACCAGTACAGTTATTTTTAGGAGGATCTGAGTCTGGCGACCATAAGCCTGTTGTACTAAAGCAGTAAAGCTCACTCATTTTAGAGAGACTGGCATATTATCACAACCCGACTGGTGAATTTCTTGTGTTTATTGTAATTATAGTCTTTTAAAGTAAATAATATATGTATCTACATAGCTAGTTGTAAATGTGTAATTAATGTAAGTTACATTACTTGAAATGCTTTGCTACAGTTATTTTCGCATTGGTAATTGGTACACTTCTGTTTGAAACAGCAAACATTGTGTGATGAACTCTCTGATATTTCCATCCTTACTGAACATGTTTGGACAACGACGTAATGAATTCAACCCCAGACCAGAATTGTAAAGTAAACTAGTAGAAACAAACGTACAACACAAGTCTTGAGAAAGAGACATGTATTTGTTCGCTTCAGTGTAGTAGCCACGTCAAGAGACCAGAAAACCCACTTGGAACAGGTGAGTGTTGATGTGATCACATACATACTAGGTTTAGCATTGTGGTTATCCGTCCATTGTGGCGCGTCATTCTTATTTAGATGTTAACTTTGACAGTAGATTTAACCAGTGCCAATCATTATACATAATGATTTCTCTGTTTGGTTATTTTCAATTCACATCCACATTCTTGTGACTTGATCAACTGCAAATTGACAGTGGTCCTTTACTACAGCACAGTGTCATTTGAAATTTAAGCCATTTATGACTAAAATATCATTTGAGGAAAGATTTGGGTTAGCCTAAAGAATGTTCACAGATGTCAATAGAAAAATACTGGAATTTGGTTCACATCATATACATCAAAAGCTGTGACATGTTCTATCCAGTCGTCTGTGGATTTGCTCTTCAAATCGATAATCCTAAACAACATGCATATCATTGTAAGTCAACTTGTACAAATGTGGAGTCACATCCGGTAGAATAAAAAGAACTTGTCTGTTCGTGAAATTTGACATTTTCCTCATTTGGGTCATCCATTAAAACAACATTTGTCTTTTGACATGCTTTACATATTGTACATGGAGCGGTGCCTTTATTTAGGATGGTCTATACTTAATGCTTAAAGTTTACATGGATACCTGTGAGGTAATATCAAGATGTCCAGTCTTGATCATTTCAAATCTTTGTTGGTGGTGCAATTTTTGTAGAAACAAGTACATGTATGTATGTGTTTGAGTATTGACTAGTAGGTAACTTCACTTCGATTGTACTGCTTGGCCTTGAGTTCGGCGTGTCATCAGCAATCGTGTTGAATGAGACATTTTCGCAATCATATCTACCAGAGGTTGGAATAGAGTTTTTATTTCATCACACCAATTGAAATACTGACTCAGAGAGAACCCCCCGTAAGACAGACCACACCCAGGGTACATCTCTCTCAGGGGTTCCTCTCTAAAGCTTTAACCCTTTCTAACACATTGTTTAATGTTGGCATTACAACATGGTTACAATTGCTAGGATGAGCATTTTGAAAGGATAGCTGTAATGTATAAATACTGGAAACAAATTCATTTTACATGAAAGAGAGAGTGGGAACTGTTCAAGTATGTGCACCTTCAAGACATTTCAAAGTGGTAAACTGAGATATGTAATCACATATTTCGTGGTTTTTCCAGAAAATATAGAGGGGAAACAGCTTGCAATCATTTCCATTTGAAATTAAGAAAAGGTTTTGGTTTTGGAAAAGGGAAGACCCAGATTGGTTAGCATCAGGGATTGTTTAGACATTGAAACAACATGCCCTTTCCCCTGCAACTGTCAGATTCAGTGCCGAGTATGGATAGTAAATACAAACATGTAGCAATAGCATCACATCCGTTGTGCTGATTTTTTTAACTAAACCTTGAGCAATACTTAACAATGTCATTCATTCGTACAATGTATGGCATTACTGTAGACATTTATTTCTGTGGATCAAAATACTTGTGTATTTTGAGTTATGGTGTTGGAACTCCCTAACTCGTGTACCCTACGTGTATCAAATGCAATATAATCCTGGTAGATGTCATAGCTGTAGAGAGGGGTAAAGTAGAAATCATTCAGTTGTAGGTTTTACAGTTCTAGTACAAATTTGCATGCTACATCTGTGGACTAACGTGCCTATAGTGGCCACCTTGTTATAGGGGGCACCTGTCCAGACCAAGGTTCCCTAGGTCCAATTAGTGAGAAGTCAAATGTTCAGTGTATCCTGTGACATACCATGGGTCCTTGCTGTATGGATATACTAGGGTCAATTATAATTTGGTGCCCACTGTATGTGGGTTTGGCAGTTTTTATTCCATGTTTGTGAAACAAAGCAACGATACACCATTGGTTTGCTTCTCAAAATGTTGATGGTTTGATGTGAAGTCGAGGCTTTGCGATTGCAGCATTTAGGTTGAGTAGCTGTTTGATAACAAAGGGGTCATCAATTTGCTTTTCATTTTTACAACGGTATAACAGGAACTCTTGCCCCCGCCCCACTTACCAACTGAAGAGGACAAAAATTGTAATTTATGCTGGGTATTGTCATCATTTACTCTGGGTATTGTCATCATTTACTCTGGGTATTGTCGTCATTTACTCTGGGTATTGTCGTCATTTTTAATATTTTGAAATTTGGAAAGCATGGCTAACTCCCTACCACCCCCCTTTCACCTAACGCACAGTTTGTGCACTCGTGAGAATGATGGGAAGGAATGGATGGCTCATATTAGCGTGCTGTAAATTGCTTATCTGGTTAATTTTCATGTAAAAGAACTCACTGCAACGTGAGCTACATAAAGTAACTTAGACAATCGTGAAAACTGATGCCAATAAAATAGCTTGGAAATATATTCTCATAGTAGTGAGAATAGCTGATTGCTTAAACAATGGTGTATCGAAAGGGCAGATTCACTGTACTAGAGGAATTGATGTTAAACATGAGAATTTCAAAAACTGGCCAAACATCAAGCACCCTTTCAGTACATGAGGTCTAACCCTGTGCTATCTGGTTTGGTGCCTAGCACCAGACTGAAATCTAAATGACTTTTGAGCAATAATTTCATATTGGCATGGACTTTTTTAAGGGGAACAAAATTGTTTCACTCGTGTTGCTATGGTTTTCCAGTCATTTTAGTTTTGACTCTGAGTTACTGGACCATTGTCCACCAGTTATAGTCAGTTTAGTGTCTGTATTAATATTCATATTGAATTCCATTTTAGAGATAAAACTTGCTTTTGGCTCTTTGTGGTTAAAATTTTTCTTTCTGTTTAATTGAAACAAATTCTCTGCAGATGTTTAAATCCGCCGTAAGTCAATTTTTGGTTTCTAAACTTTTGTGGTTTCTTATATTTGATAAATCTAGAGCCAACATGGCAATAAGTAATGTACAAATCAACATCCTTGGATGTTTTGTCACATCATTAGCTTGACTTTTTTTTACCTCTCAAACTCGATTAGAATTTATTTTCCTGTCACTTGATTGATTGCGAAAATGTGGTATGGGAGTGAGTTAAGTATTAAATCTCAAACACATACATGTACATGTACTTGATAGTCTGTGTGAAATATATGCTTGGCTTTGGTTGTGTTTAAGGGTTTTAACAGGAAATTCCCAAAGCAACACATTCCAAGGTGCCAAATGGGTAAAGTGATAATTGTAGTGGACAGTGGTAGTGTCAGATAATGAAGTGTATCTCAGTCAGTTTATACCAAGTCACGATTTGCTACTTAAAACTGTGTCATGGTATATTTTAATGCCTTAGATTTGAAGTATGGAACGAATTTAGAAAAAACATGTAGAAATGTGTATAAGCTTGACAGAAATCTAGGATTGTGCAGATGGTCTAACATCAGTCCCTATTCCCAGAAGGGTGATCACTATATATGGTAGAATTTGAAAATAATTAGTCAGGAAAATACTTCATCCGTATTATTTGATTATCAAAGAGTTTTTTCTTATCCAAGGTATTAATTTTGTGATATTAGTGTATTGAATGCCTTAATGGCACACAATTTCTAATACCTTGTACTTTATTGCAATTCACCCATTTCAAGGACTTTAGTCGTCGTTTTTGGTCCAAGTCCATTAACCCAAAAGAAAAACAAAATGAACCAAATTGACCATTTTGTAAGTAAATGTATTCCTGATTGTCTTACTGCATTAAGTTTCCAACCACTAAGATCTTTTGTATTTCCTTATTTAGTTATTTTAAAACTGACACATCAGCAACTTCAGCTTCCTAGTATAGCAAATGATGCTCTGTTGCTATGGGAGGCATTACTAGTGAAGTCAATGTGATTGACTCTCTATAAATTGTTGACGCTACTGGTGTTATCAAGCTAAGTCAAAGTCGACCCAAAATTTGTCAAGATGTAAATTCTATTGTAGTGGCCCTGCAACTTTAAAAGTACGTAGCAACAGAAGTTAACGTTGGAGTAATAGTGCTGTTACTCCAGAATATGCCGATGCTTTTAGTAATGGATCAGAAGATATTACCGGTGTCATGGCTGTAGATGTTGAGAAACAGTTTGACCAAAGATTGTGGTTGGGAGTTGTCTTATCAATGGGCAGTATGACATTGTTATAATTATTAATTGTTGAATTAAAATGAACTTGTGACAAGAGCATGGCACAGTTTGCTTGTCTTTTGAGCATTAAGGCATAGGTGTTCAGGTGACCCCCCCCCAACAAAAAGATGAGATGACTTGGCAGAGTACAGTTGTGTGTGTGTATTAAAGTGCAGTCACACCAAAGCCATTTTGCTGTGACAGGGCAAACCAAACATCCAAATTTACATCTTACCATGATTGAAGACATCTACCAACCAGGTGGCGTGTTCTTGTACTTGAGTAAGTTTGTGATTTTCCCCCACAGAATATTGGGAAGCTCTGAGAATACAATATTTAAATTATTTACGTTTGCAAATGGTAAACCAGATATCAATAATGGAATAATGAAAGCGTGCCTTGGTGAATTAATGCAGGTTTGCTCATTTATCCCTGTACCCTAACCAGCGGCATATCCAGCTTTTGGGGGGGGGAGGGGGAGATTCTAAAGCGAATTCAGCTTCAGGCTATTTAACATGATGTTTGGAGGAGAAACAATATCAAAAGCCTTATGGACCCGACATCCTTGCTTTTATGTTTTGGTACATAAAAGCAAGGTTGTCGGGTCCATAAGGCTTTTGATATTGATATTTTGATATTGTTTGTTAGGGTTTTAGTGCTACTATTGATAAACAAAACTGCTGATAAACAAAATATTAATATTTGATTCTGAAAAATCTGTTAAGAAGTTTAACACCACCCATTTCTCTGTTGAAAGAGGCAGCGATACAAATGAAATAAGGCAGCCATCGAGATTTAAATCGTGTTTCAATTTTCAGCGGTTTTTGTATATGCAGAAAATTATTCTTTCATACATTCTTTATTGGTGGCCGTGGTGTGGCCAACATTTAGAAGGAGCAGAGCCACAAGTGTGCAGAATGGACGGTAATGTAACAGAAGCTCTAGATCTCTTGTCCTGGGTCTTCGCTGCACTACAAATATATGGTGATGTGCTCAGAAGAGTTTTAAAGCTGTAGCTGGAGGGAAAAATGTTTCTTGAAGTTTTCACAAATGCAGCACATTAACTCCAATCCTTAGCCACATGAACGGATCCAGGATTTTCCTATGGGGGAGGCATGATCGCGGATTTTCCAAGGGGGGGGAGTTGTGAACTAAAAAAGTAATGGTATAATGCCGATACAGTGTAGGGTCTGGAGCCATTTTGGATTCTGGGTGCTCTGTGTAGGGGTGTAGCCACTGGGGGGAGTATGTGTCCCCCACAAATTCCTGCGCCCCCCCCCCAAAAAAAACCAAAATGGATGAATGGATATTGAACAAGGCTAACAAAAGCTTGCTCCCAAAAACCACAACACTGAAAGCTGGTTCCCCCATAAGATGTTGGTACCCCCCCCCAGTAAAACCCTAGCTATGCCACTGGCTATGTGGTGCATTTTCTTGGAGTATGACCCCTTCTTTTCTTCTCCCCTCCCTCTTTTTTTTTTCATCATTTTTATTCGTTTATCTATTTATTTTTTGGTGAAAAAAGGGGGCGTGCGCCCCCACGCCCCGCCCCTGATCCGTGCTGGCGTGCGCGTCTGGCCATCGGACAAGTGTCTTTATCAGTTGGCGAGTGATGGCGCTATTCTCATCGTTACCAGACATGCGATTACGAGTGTGTACGTACATACATGTATATGTACATGTAGGTCTAAGTACATGTTCATGTACGTAATAAGCCTGCAGGCGCAGGCATGCATGGCCGGTACATGTTGACTAATCTGTAACCGCGTAATTAAGGAAGATGGCAGTGCCGATGTGGAACGACAGTCTAGTTTCGCCACCACCCGTTGCTAGTTGTTCCTACACTTGTTATGAAATTGACGAAGGTAACAATCAGTGTGCATGTGGGGCAGAGCCAGAAATGAGAAGGCTAAGGCCGATCTAGTTAAACACACCGTCTAAACGTTACACGTTATTACATACTAACGTAATAGGGGCCTAGAAGTAGAACTTAATTCCCCCTTAAAAATGTTTAGCTTTCACCCTAACTCCCTAGGGTGTGTGCAAAATCATATTAAAATTGGAGGATTCAGGGTGTTAGGGTTAATTTAGAGTTCTTGATTTTTTTAGTAGTGTAGGCTCCTGTTTATTTGTTTAAACCTCCAGCTCCCCCCCCCCCATATAATGTAGCCACATTGTCTGGCCACACTCAGCGTAGCACTGCCTAGCAGATCAGCAGAGACCAGTCAACTTTACATGTACATGTACTGTTCCTCCTAACTGGAGTATGGTTTTCTGCTCGAGCCTTAGTCTGCTAGAAGTCAGTGATTGATGTCTGAGTGTAAACTCGTAAGGTCCATCACTGTGTAGCCCTTTTTTTAAGGCCTTGGCGGCTAGTGTTTATGTGTAAATCTGCAAAGCGGCTGGACAGGAGACCACATGCACGAGTCGCACAGCCAGGAGGCCTTTTCCAACTTGTCAGGAATTTCTTTTGTTTTTCTTTGTGTGTTCGATTTTTGCTGCCCTGTTGGGGTAGCAAAAATCCCAACCAATCATAAGCGAGGAAGTCAGCATACATTAAAAAAATTAACCTATTATGCAAATTGAAAGTATACAAAAGATGGGGAGCATGTCAAGTGTGTCGGCGGCCGTGTGAGTGCAGGTCAGTTGTCTGAGCAGTATTTGGACAGTTCTTCTGCTGCAAAACTTCACCTTGCCAAGTTTAAATCGTTGCAGCGTTAGGCTATTGAAGTATCTGTACGTGGGCGTGACGTTTTCGTCTCTGCCCATGGGATATGGTAAGAGCTCCATATTTCAAGCCCTGTCGTTTTGCTTTGACCGTTCGGCCTTGATGAACTGCTACTTGCTAGTGTTACTCCAACATCAGCACCGTCCCCCACCAACAAGCATCATAGTTCTCATCTCACCGCTTATTGCCCTCTTGAAAAACCAGATGGAAACATTGGGTAAGCTTTGGAGTTGATGCCGTTTATTTCAGAGACTCATCTGCTTCAACTATTTACATGAAATTTACGAATAATGCATATCAGAAACCTTATGAATAATTCACCACAAAAACCTCAAAATTAAGTTGGAAAAGGCCTTGTGGCTGTGCCACTCGCCTGGTCTCCTGTCCAGTCACTTTGCAGTTGCACACACACAGCCACGAAGGCCTTGATGAAAGGCTAATCACTGTGTTGGTTTTAGTCCTTTTAAGTTTTAGTCTTTTGGTGTTAAGTCTTTTAGCCTTTTTGGGTTTTTTCTATCTTTTTTAGTACCTTTTCTTTAATAAATCCTTTTTGTCCCTTTCTGAAGTCAAATATTGGTGTCTGAGTCCTCGTTAATTCAGTTTCCTGCAACTTTTCCCTCAAAAATCCTTGGTTTAGTTACATTTTTTTGGTTAATTGTTTTGGTTTGGGACAGCGAGTTTTGCTGTAGGTTTTCCTTTTTCCCTGCCACGCTTCCACAATGACGGAGGGCAGGTTTTATTAAATAGGCCTAGCCTAAATTAAGTGACAATCCCTGACAGTAAAAAAAATTCACTAGCTGAGGCTCAATTGCAGAATACCCTACCACCCACCTCTCCCACATCGTAGCCGGGTATGATGTGGCGCTTGACCATTGACCACTCTTACACAAAATATGCACAGGACTGCTTACACACAAAATATGCACAGGGCTTCACCTACATGACCTACATGTAATCGTAATAGGCCACACAATGCCCGTATTGGAACTGCCCATGTTCAAATTGCCCGTTTTTGAATGGGCGGCTGAACTCGTCAATTAGCTGATTAGATTTGCTGTTTTGTAGAAGGGAAATAAACTTCTCTAATCAGACTTTCTCTTGTAATCGAGGCTTGGGAGGATGTTTTTTAGAAGGAAAATAAGTTCTTTGATCAGACTTTCTCCTTTATCTGTGGCTTGGGAGCATGTTTTTAGAAGGGGGCATAAAGTTCGCCCATAAGACTTCTGTTTATATGGCTTGGGAGAATTTTTTAATAAGGGGACGCTACCGATGTGAAGTTAGTTCCTTGTTCCTCATTTCAACTCCATTTCAACCGGGGTAAAGGCAGTTTTCCACGGTCCAAACGGTTGTGAGAAAAGTCTTGTCTTGTCAGTGGAGTTCTTTGCTTCCAAACCAGAGTGGGAAGTGAATACATCACACCACACTTTTCTCCAATCAAAATAAAATACCCAAAGCCCATGCCCCGCCTGGAGATTACATTGAAACTGATGTCATTGTTCTCTTCAATCAGAGACGACTTCTTACAACCCGGAGCATGGGGTGCTTCGGGGTCAAACAAGCCCTGACTGGTGTAGTGGGTACAGTTTGTTTTTTTTGTTCCCCCCAAAAGCTGTCTAGTAGTACTAAATAATACCTCGTTAACCACTTCATGCTAGAGCATTTTTCAATGTTGATGATGCTGGGCCGGCATAATTATCATTTTTTTCGTTTTCAAAATTCTTCAAAAATTCATCATTTCATTTAACAGACATTTATAGCCGCACAAAGTAATCTTTAGGCACTACTCTAAGTTGATAGGTGACCTTCATTGATGCCCTCTTTTCAATAGGGTCCAGATTAGCATGCAGCGGTGCTGTGTGGCTCATCACTGCGGTGGTGGAGTGCTTTTGTCCCCGGTGGTAATCCGCTCGCTATAAATGCCCCAAACCCTGGTGTACGGTTTCAAAACAAGGCTGGATTATCGCCACTTTTGAGAGTGAAAAATGTTGATAATGCCCAGCAGCCTGGTCTTTTGTTTGGAGTGTGGTCTTTTGTTACAGGGCCCTGTGTCCTTTGTCCAAGTTCGTAGACCCCGGCCACGCATATAAAGCATACGTCTCCGATTCTGGAGTCCCCGGCAGGAAGTGGTTAACACACATGCCTGATGTTTTTGGACCATGTAACCAGCTTTTCAAAAATCAATAATGCAACCTCAATCCCATGGGTGCGATCTTGGTGCTCTATGTGTACATTGATTCCCAATGCAGGAACGCACACGCGGCCCATGGAGTCGAGGTTGCCAATGATGTGATGCATTACACACTATTGGAGTGGTCACTGTCCCATTCGTTTGGAGGAATAAATCACTAACACTGACTCCATGGTTGACGTCCATGTACACGAGAAAGCATGAAATAGTTTTAAAATCTAGCATGTTTTGAAGTTGAAGTTCTTTTGACACTGATTTGAATTGAATAACATGCATCTTGTTGTAATTAATCAAACACCTTATTCAGCAATGTGATGTACATACAAGTCCTTTTCTAGAGTTGTGATACATTTTTATGTGTCCTAATGCAGTCAACAACCAAGTGGTGAATTTTTCTACTGTACCATACTAATTATTTCATCTCCTACCAGTGGATGTCTACAATTTAAAGTTAGCACTTCAAGTAATGCAGACTTCACACTCAGTGGGATTGGGTCTGTCCAGTGAGCAATACACCCTCAGCCGGTTATTGTACAAAGCCAACAATCAGCAACGTCATTGGCGATGGTACCAGATGCTAAAAAAGGTAATGACAGGTAACCAGAAGATTGATCTAAATAATATGTGCATTCAGTGAAATGGCTTTCTTGACTCCTCTGTTATTGTTATTATTGTTTGGTATTACCAGTCTCCAAGGGCATTGCTATTAATGCTTAGAGTTCATTAAAGGAGCCGTATACATTTATCTGTACATTTACAGTGCATCATGTTCAAGATACATGTAGGTCAGATATTGGTGAAATATGTACCTGTTAGCTGCCACAGTACCTTTCCCATGACAAGGGAACACTGCAAGTGTTTAGCGATCTTAGATTGGTCTATACAGAAACTGTTTTTCCAAGGTTTATATATGCACTGTATGTCCACCCACATGTGAACTTGGTTCCAATTCTGTAATTGATTTGGTTCTATTCTCAATGTGCGCATGCCATGATCTACACGGTCTACACATATTTCTACCTCGGTGCATGGACATTGGTTTCCTTATCTCCAACTTCTAGATGATCAACCATTCAATCACCAACTTGGAGAGTTCATTTTCAGTTGTGCACACAGCATATGAGACAGTCTAGCAGATTGAAGTGGGTCAGATTCCCAAGGAAATAAATGAGCAACCGTATGCAACGTGTATTCGGGGCCACCCCTCTTGAGGCACATTCCTTTTGTGTGTTTTTGTACCATAAAAGTGTCAGATAAGATACTGTTGTCAGTGGAAATTAACCATAGAACCCCACTGAGAGAGTGGAGATAAGTGGTACTAGCTTTAAGCAGGGAAAGGATACATGAATGCGTACATTCAAATTTGTATTACTGACAAGGGTATGACTGCACCTATCGTTACTTTGAGGGTTGGTATTGTGTGTTATGTAACTTTACAAATTTAATTATATGGCATGATTATGTGCAAAAATCAAGTATTTCACAACGATGCATTTTATTTCAATTCACAATTGACCTGGATGAGAATACTGATTGTTTGATGTCGCCAGATATGCAAATATGCCCAGACATATTGAGGAGAAAACCCCTTATATCAAAATGGATCCTCTCATCTGCATAGCTTTGTGCCATTGGATCTCACCACAGAAAGCATTAAATATGTTCGTGTCTGTACACGTACATGTACATGTATATGAATAGTGGTATTTGTCAAGTCATTAGATTAGTCGAAATTCAGCCAGTTATGTTACATATCCGACATAACACCGATGGAAGTTCACGGACAGAACACAACTACATGTATCTAACAACTTGTCATCAAGTCTAACCCAAATGCTGTTTTTCTGAGAAAACTGCAAAATAAAGTACTTTCTTCTTTTTTCAGATCCAGAAGAGTTTGAGCAAACTGCAAGCAAACCATCCCGTCAAATTCTGGGAAGACGCAGTCGGTTGTTGCCAAATGTAAGTTCACACCATCCTATCTATAATGATCCTACATGTAAGCCTGAATTAGAGATTCCATCAATGAAATCAGCTACAGACTGGCTACCGGTTACCATAGTGACTTTGATACACAATTTGGATGGAAAAATCCAAAAGCAATGTATGTAACTAACAAGCTGAATGCGACATAATCCGGGTTCTTGTTTCTTTTTACCCTTAAAATTGAAGCAACCGGGATCAGAGCGGATTGGGATCTATCATCATCCATCTACCAGCTCGTCAAATGCTTGAGTATATCCTAGTCAAGCTAATGGGTCAAGCAAAGTTGTGTGCGTACATTCTGAACACAGCCGAGTCAGTGTTCATGTATCCTTTTAAATCTGAAGTATTTATTTATCCTACTCCATCCTATGTGTAATGTTCTGGGCAGTAACTCACACAGGGTTGACACGTAGTTGCCAGTGAACTTTCTAGAGTGGTTTATTCCATGCATGCACTGCACATGCTCACTTAGGGTCATTAACATATTGGCATGACAACTGTATCATTGTATGCATACATTACACTATGAACCTGTGCAGGGAGGACACTATGTCAAGAATTAAATTAAAGAACAAGCCTGTCTACAAGATCCTCTTATGCACATGCTTGGATCAGACCATTTGGAGGACTCATTAAACATAAAAGTAAACCGAGAGTTTTACAAACTTGATGTTGTATGTCTTACAGTACTTTACTGTGGCTGCTAGGAATCAATGAAAATAGCACTCTCTTTGGAGAACAAGTTGAGGATTCTTCCACTGATGAAAAATGAATGTACATACCAGAAACAAGCTTAACATGTAACTAGTTTTCAAATGAATGTATGCAAAACCAGTGCATACTGTTCATGCCTTTTCAATGTTTGTTTGAGAGGAACACGTAAACATAGATATTGGTGTACTGGGTTCATTAGAATACAGGCCCCTCTTTATTATGTATTTCTATATTTCAATGAGGCTAGATTTTTCACTTAGTGTAGATGCCCTGATGAAAAACCTGTTTAACAGTAATTTCTGCGTGCTCATTCCTACATGTAAGTTTAGTTCTAAGTGGATCCCACAATTTTTTATCAGTGCTATGCACATATAACAAGTTCATGTTTTTAAAATTTCCTTATGGCGCTTCATTGATTGAAGGTTTTAATTACATGAATGATGGTACAGTTTTATTATCCTTATGAGAATTATGCAGCTTTGTAATTCAGAACATCAAATCTGGTCAATTCCTGGCACACAATGTGATCTATGCAAGCATTGCAAGCCGAATATGGTAAGCTACCAAATCTTTGACCAAGTCTATCTGAACAGGTTAAATCCGGTGTCTCTCTTTCAATAGACACAGGACTGTAGAATCTGGTTACTTTTTCTTTACGTAGTCCCTAGAATCTTCCACAGATTACTAGACTTTGGCTTATTCAGGAATTTTTTACCAAAAATACTCGACAGGTCACTGACCAAGACACAAACGTTGAAGTTATTTGGAGGGATTCAGTGTTGTAGAGCAAGGTTTAGTAGTCTTATCCCTCTTGAATCAATCTTGTTCCCTTTCAGGGTCATGATGCGGACAATGTTAAGAGACATCCTGATGTGGTATTCAACTCTCAGACCTTGGATTGACAAGCTGAAGGCAACATCCATGCAGTGGGTAAGTTGTGAGTAGGGCCTAGCCATTCATTGATGTTGCTCCAGTTACCTTCCCTCAAATATTCCTTATTCATGTACACTTGAGTTGCCATGGTAATGATCCTCCTCAGTTGGCACATGATGTTTGCTTACACAATCACTGAATGGTCATACTGTACCAGTTTTGCAGCTTAAAGTCCTTCTTTCGTTATTTTTGAGTATTGGTTTGACTTGTGCTCAAGTGAAGGTTTGTGCCCATTTATCATCTTTGCTCCAAGTTCACATCAGACCCAATTCTCTGTGATTACTGAACCCTGCTTAATTTAATTAGTGAACACTTTGGAATCATACTTTCATTTTGGGCTTTGTTTATTGGTATTTTGTGTAGTAATCTTTGATATATATTCCATGCAATATTTTAAGAGGGAAACAACATTAAAGGTGCTACATTTAGATCAGTTTTCTGTGGTTTCTGCCAATCCATAGAGGAAAGTCTCTTCCTTATCTGTCCTTGAGGGGTTAAATCTTGGCTTGATCACATATACTAACTTTCTTGAGCGTAACAGGAGAAGTAAGAAAGTAGATGCCTTTTGGACCATTTATTCAGATATTAGCTGGACAGGTCCTTCCAGACTGTCTACAAGACTGGCTCCGAGCTGACTATAATCCAGACAAATATAGCAAAGCAATGTAAGTTGAGTTTGTGTCAGGTCCCAAATTGGCACAGGTAGAAACAAGTTTAAACAGTTCAGTTTTTGCTTACGAGAAAAATATAACTTTTTTTCCCAATTTAATTCTCAGTGAAATTTGTAATCAATGCACAGTCCCCTGCAGTCACATACTTTCATGCATTCGGGTCAACATCCAACTGAAATTAGAGATTGGAGATTTTAAATCAGCATTTCATTACAACTAATATGAACAATTCTCAGGATTGAAAACCTCTCTGTGGTAATGCAAATTCCCCTTCATATTTGGTTCATTGTGGCAAAAAAGTCATCCGTTTGTAGATGTTACCAAAAATTGACAACTTAAGTACAGCTCTGCGGTATTTGTCAATGATTTAGTTTCATTTGGACCTTTTGTGATTATATATCGACAAGTCTAGCTGTTGTTATTTATGTTGGTTTTATGCTCAAGGCTTCAAAAAGCTTTTGTGTGTTGGTAGTGCCGTGCATTCACAGTGGCACACTGTACTAAGAATCCTAGTGATTTCATGTTACGTTAATCTTTGCATGTTAGGTTAACCAGATGTTATTGATCTATTCATTGCCAAAAAATGAATAATAATAACAATTTATAATAACTTTATAGAGAGCAAACTTCTAAGACGAAAGGCTCCAGCCTACTGGACAGCATGTTTGCCTCTACTAGTCTGGCAACGTCAGAACCCATCATGACAGAATCACTAACAGAGAAAGACCTCTACAACACTAATGTTGCCATGGCTGCATCTACAGCGCCCTCTATGGATCTAGGAGGTAAGAATGAATGAACAGGTCATAACATTTTGAATTCTCTTTTCTTACTGAAGAGAAACTTTCACAGGGTCGTTACTCTTCTGTTTGAAGTACAGTAAACAGTTTTCCTGCAAAATTTCAAATGTGCCCATTCAGATACTCTGAACAGTTTTCAGGCTTCAATATTTTTTTTATTTTAAACAAAATGCTAAGCGTGCAGTCCTTATACCTGTACTTGCTAATCAAATGCACATTTCAGAGCCCATTAAAGCTGGAGAGCTGGTGGAGAACAGAAAGAGGAAATGGTTGGACACAAGTTGCTTGCAAGAGTCAGATGCTAAGAGGTCACGATTAGAGGTTGAAACCAGGACTAAGGAGACTGGAGCATTGGCAAGTTGCTCTTCTAGCATCCAGCCAATCACCAAAATGAAGAAGTCGGAACAGAGGGAGGAGAAACATTTGGGAATACCAAAAGGAAAGAAGCAATCCAAAGGGATCTTGAAACAGTTGAAACTTAGTCTGAAAAGAAAGGAAAAAGGGACCCTGCAGAAAGGAGATGCAGAAAATGAGAACGAGGAAGTGGTTGGTTTGTCTTACAGAGGACCTGAAGAAACCACAAGAAACTGGTCCAAACAACTGAAGAACAAACTACAGAAGAAGCTTAGGAAGTTCAAGCAAAACTCTCCAGCCAGCAACGAAACATTATCAGAAAAGAAACTCTCGATAGAGGCACAAAATCCAATAGATGAAGAGGATGAAGTTGATGGAAAGCTTGATTCAGATTGGTTGGAAAGTAACCTTGACCAAAATAAATTAAAGGGCGTGAGCGAAGTTACTAAGGAATCCAAGAAGAACAAGAATAAAGTCAAAAGGGGATTTCAGAAGACCAGAAAACAAACGAAAAAATTAAAACACAAGGAATGGATACAAGAAACCGAAACTGAACCAAATTATTTAATTGGTTCATTAGGTGGTCAACATCCCGAAGACTCTTTCTCTTTAAGGCATCAGTTTCCTGATCCCAGTCAAACAGGGACCAACTACAAACTTGAAAAGAAAATTGACACCAGCAAATCCAAGAAATTCCAAAGTGACAAGGGTAGACAACCCAAGATTTGTGAAGAGTACAGGCAAATAAATAAGAATGGAACTGAAAGGATTGTGAAATCCATAAAAAAGAAAAGGCGTGCAGAGTTTAACAAATCTGAAGAAACAAAAGGTATGTACGCACAGCCTGAGAGAAATGCACCAGGAGCAATACCAAAGATGCATCAATGGGACTACTTACAGACCAACAAGAAGATGGCTAACAGTAAAAGAGACATCAGGACAGAAAGCAGTGTCAGCTTCAAAAGGATTCTCAGGAAACCAAAGAAACAGAGATCAGAATCTTCGTTAGTTTGTGATCTTAGCAAGATGACAAAAGGGAAAGGAGCAAGTTGTAACCGCAACCAAGACTCAGATATCGACCAAATATTTGCATGGTTAGAATGAACATGGAGTCTTGCCCAAATAATTTGGTTTTAGTATGTCACCTTTTGTGCTCACGAAAGGTTTTGTGCCACTCTTTAAAATAAGTAGGTACTCATTTGGAATGGTAACGATTTCATTGGAATTTCACCTTCTGAAAAATGGACCACAGCTTTGTAAAAGTATTGACCAAGATGGTGGAGAATAAGTTGATGAATACAAATATTGAATGCGTCGTCAAGTAATTGAAAGGCTAAATGAAGTCCGGTATGGCATTGTTTTTATTGCTTCTAATGCCTGTATTTTTTTCAAAATTACAAATGTAAATACATATATTGTTTAAAAAGTGTTGTCGTGATAATTTTTTAATATACTTGTACCACAAGAAAAACTGGGAAATTGGAAATGCAGCTGTTTGCTTTGAGTCAGACCCGTTACGTTATTTTAACCCGGGGCATAAA
Source organism: Acanthaster planci (assembly GCF_001949145.1). Next base: position 137,133 of record NW_019091361.1, read on the forward strand.
TCCTTGGGGGGGTATACATGTACATCCCCCTTTCTTTGATGTGGGGGACGGGCTGTTGAATCACCCACACCCACTTTTTTGTGATGAGCAAAAAAATTAAAGCGGATTGTGAAAGATTTTCATGATTACCCAACTACTGAAATATTTGCAATAAAAAAGGAAAGCAAGTTTTAAAAGCCATAAATATGCCATTCCGGTGTAAGATTCTGCATGAATTTGATACACATTGCAGATGTACATCTTTATCATGACTGTCGCCCCCATGTAGTGTATATATGGTGTCACCCACGCTTTTCAAATATCCATGGTAAGGCAAGTCATCCCCCACCTTTCCTGAACCCCTCCCGCCCATTTCCAACAGGTATTGACGCCACTGGTTTTCACTCAGAGGAGTTATGTAATCTAAGCATTTCAAATTGGCTTAACGTTTAAAACATTCTTGACAAATTAATGACGTCAAATATTACAAAATTAATAAAAATGAAAGGTGCGTTGTATTGTGTTTGTAAGTAACTATTTGAATTATTTATGTCCCAGTGGCTGCTTCATCACTGTGGCGTATTATTGATGGTTATGATGGCTGTCAAGGTAGTTTCTAATGAGAACATTGTACAGTGAACACACGCGAAATACTGTACATGCACCTTTTAGGACTTCAGCTAGACGTCCGAACTCTTCTATTGACGATTTACTGGAGAAACGGTTAGATTCATCCGTCGTAGTTGTTTACAACTTCAAAGCCAAGTTCGTCATTTTATGTAGATGACTTCCTTTAAACCAAACCCACATCAACCAATAAGTGAGTCACTCTCGTTCTAGTCAGTCACTATTTCAAACGCACCGTGCCCCATCTACATACGGAAGTAGTCCTGTCCTCGATATATCCTGTTGTAGCTGGAAACCAGGTAACAGTGGTTCAAACTTCATTGAAAACAAATCAAAATGTACAAGAATTCAAGGAGGCTCTGTCAGTTGATTCATTGGACAAAAAGTTCGGTGACCGAAACCGTACTCATCCACGGACGTGTATAATAAAATCTGGACTCGCAATGCCCTTAATCAGCTTATAGAGTCATTGAATCCACTCGCAGCCATTTTACCGAGCCGAATACAAAGCTTTTCTGTAATGCCCGCCTTTGCTCTTCCTGACGTCAATAGTAGGGAGCCAACCCAGTCCTGCAACCCACGCCTTTGTATTCGGCTCGGTAAAATGGCCGCTGGTTGGCTTCTTTTTCATACAAAGGCGTTGCAAGTCCAGGTTTTTTTTATATACGTCCGTGTACTCATCCAGCTTGTATTAGTGGACGAAATTTTCAAAACGAGATCGGGCTGTGCTCTTAACCAAGGCACGGACGCCTCGCCCAGGGGAAATTATTCCATAGACGAGACTCTTGCCAGGATCATACGGGATGGTCTTACCCCTGCACTCTAAGGCCCCCCTCTTAACCGGTGGCGCATCCAGTGGTCGGTATGGGAGAGCAAAATCGGATGAAAACGGTCTTTTTTTCTTCCGTAACAGAATGCTGACTTTACCCTCGGCCCCAGAGAAAGTTTGTTGTCCCTTTTTGAGGTTTTCAATTCTTAACTAAAGAGGCAACTAATTTCCCCCACCCCCGCAGGATACGCCACTGTTCAACGGGCTAGCCCATTACACCCAGATCACATCTGAAATGCGTGGCTGCGTCTGTCGTTGAAGCCATTTTCCCTGAAACAAATCCCAGCTAACATTGGATAGAAGGGTTGGGAGATTCAGTAAACTCTGTACAGGTGCTTGTGTGGATTTCAGTTATTTTTCCCCCGTCGTACCCACTGACTGAGAGTGCTGGTATCGTTTCGAAGCTGCCACACGAAGGCTACACTACATGTATAGACATGTCCACATTATGGGCAGGGTCATCGAGGGTGCATCGGGATTGGTGTTAAGTTAGTGATGAGGAGTCGATAATTTTACAATGTTTGTGAAGAAAAGTACACTTACAAGCATTACAATTGTCTGAAATCGTTTGTATTTCATTACATGTGTTTATGACTTCCCTTAGTCTTGAAGGATCCATGGAATGTTTTTTTTTCTTAAATTTACTTATTGTGCATCTGAATGCTTTTCTTCGATGTATGAGAACTGCGTAGTTTAAAAACTGTGTCTAAGCTTTTCCGTAAAAGTGAAGGCCCTGTTGCTGTGCAGGGAAGGCACTATTCAGTTTACGTGTTTTCATGTTCAATTTTGAGCCCCATATTTGCCCTTTGAAAATGAAATTTTGCTTGGTGCCATTTATTTGCACAACAATAAATTGCAAAAAAATCGAAATTTACCACAGCAAATAAAACACATTCAACAGGTTTTGTGCTGAAATCAATTCAACATTTAGGTTCAGTGCCAGGGATGACATATCAGTTTGGTCATATGCAAATGTACATTTGCTTACAAATCAGAAGGGCTCCAAGATACAGATTAAAATAGCAAAGGTGCACTTTTGGCTTTGTAGGGAAAAAATCCCTATACTGTGCTGTTTTTTAAATCGAGATCCAGACAGAACATTTTATGTTTACAAACTGCCGAGAGTTCTCCGGCACCATGGCCAATACGTGAGAGAAAATGAGCCAAATGGTCACGGTGTACTGAGGAACTATACTGGCGGCTGTAGCCTTAGCTATGTGGGTCGCGTTGCCTAGGAAAAAAAAGTGGGTGGCAACAACTAAGAGGGGTGCGGAACAGTGGGTGTCGGCACGCATCGCATTACGTACATTGGCCACGTGACTGTTAACACGTGATGCGCCTTTCTCGACCAGCATTCAAAGTTCAAAGCCTGCTGCCCGAATTCGCAGTTATCTGCCAAGTCATGTGAATCTGAGCAATCTGGACTGTGTACATTTAGACACAAATAGCTCATTCCTTTTGTTGACTGCGGTTATTTCTGGGATTCCGTTTGGTCTGGTATACTAATCGGAATCACATATTGGTCACCACACCACAACAAGGGAATCCTCGATCGGAAGCATTACTCATCTCAGAGGACTATCCCAAACGCCAAAAATACGTGACTCATCCGAGGATCTGCGTAATCAAAGTTGAGGGACTGGTCTGTTGTACTGTGGCACAATGCCAAGCCCGTGCTGATGCGGACCTTCGTAGCTTCCGCTCATGGTCCTGGGGTGAATATATAAACCTGGTCCATAGTTGAACCCCGGTAGAATTGTTTCCCTCAGCTGGTATCCTTGCAGCGGTATTCGTGATTTGAGCTGAACAGCTGTGTTTGTTGTTGGTTTTCATCGTTGGTGAGTTAATTCCGATTAAATTATTTTATTAAACTCATGTAATCGGTTTTTTCTAGGGATTTGGTTAATCTGCTTAATTTAAAAACCGGAATCTCATTACCTTTCGTAGTACCGTATATACAGCCGTGGTATATAGATTTGGGCTGTGAGATCCTCATACGAGTGCTTGGATAGAATTTGTATCAAGGGGGGGGGCTATGTCAGCTTCCTTATAGACGAATGCACTGGCATGGTGGACGTTTACCTCAGAATATGCGGGATAATGAGCTGAGATGGAAGTAAGTCAGGGTGTTTCCATGGTCTAAGGCACTGTAGATGTCGCCAAGGTGCGTTATTTCAGCATATACAAGTATACTCTTCTGAATCATGGTCTACTCTTCCAACCCCACACCCCAGCGACTGGTCACTATTTATGCGCGCATGTTCACTCTGTTCATAAAGTTAATGATATTCTGTCCGGCATAATTGAAACTCATTTTTGAAAACAAGAAGCTTGGGAGGGAGGTTTTTGTGACCTTAATTCGTGCAGTGTTTCGGGGATCGCTTCGCTGAAATAGAAAAAAAAATGAAAACATGCATGCAGGCCGCTACGTGCTAATACGAACGAACATACGAACAAGTACAAAATATTCAGATTGCTGGATGCGTAGCTCGTGACCTTTGCAACACAAAAGTCAGTTTTTTATACTACCCGCATGTATCGACTGCATCATTACCAGTGGCTTTTATTTTTCACTTTGGCTATACAGCAGGTTGCATTTTCTTTTTCAGGTCATCCATTTTACAGATGTTACATATTTAGTTACCCCATTTACGTTATTCGTTCTTTGGATGTTTTGGTTCGAGGATGATTTTTGAATACTCAATGAATTCAGTATCTTTTTTCTGATTGAATAATTGTAGTAGAATACAGTTGATTTTCCAACAGAACGACGAGCTGATAAGTGCATTAACGGGGTTTCCCTTAAGGTTTTCTCCAACATATAATTAGTCCCTTGTGATGTGTTGTCTGTACGTTCGATTTGACGATTCACGTAATGAAATCACTGTGGAAAATATATGAAACATTTCTTAAAGACAAATCTTGATATTTCTTGGGACTACTCGGGAAGGGGAACGAAAAATTCATAGATTATGATTTAACCTTTTTCCTTTTTTGTTTGAATTTGTGTGGCTTGTTTCCTTATAAGTGTAAATATAAAATGAGTTTTGGTTTGTTTTGTTTTCTAATTAGGTTCATTTCGGTTTCATCCTTTAGTTTTGGAATTATTAATCTGGGTTTCTATCCAAGCACCCTGGTAAAAAAAAATCCCGCCTTTTTAACATTGAGACAAATATCCAACTGGATGTTAGAATTTCCGCTCGCTGTGCATTGTGTTGGGCAGTGATTTTTAATATTTTAAGTTGATAATCTTTATTTTAAAACAACCGCGAAACCCTAAAGCATTTATCCTTTCCGCGGTACGCCACTTCAGTAAACGTTACTGGGTAAATGGTGCAGTGCTGATATCAATTAGAGTTACTATTACTTTTGCTGATTGGCAAACTTACATCCCCCCCTCATCTCCTTAGTCTGGTGCTGCTGTACATAAAAACGATTTAACCATAATTACCATTACTGTTGCCAATATTATATCTCATTTCCCTTGGAACTGTTGTACGTGTCTTGCACCATGTAATGTTGATCTGCCATCTCATGCTCATCGTTGAACGGTAGGCCTGTGTGCTATTATGGTTTTGAAAATTGACAATTAAACAATTAGAACGAGTGTGTTCTATTTTGTTTGGCAGATGTTGTCGTTAGGTGATCGATAGCCAACAACATTTACCGTGCAGTTTTCGAAGGAATTTCACTGGTCTTTCCTTGGAGTCGACGATAAATACCGACTGTTAATGCTAATCCTCCCACCATTGAAATTATTTCCCTGTATTACTCGGCATAGCAATCACAATCATTTGTGGGTCTGTGTAAGCTAAACATTGTTGACTGCTGTGATGTGGGACATGGCCCTTTTCACACCCAAGTTGAAAGAGTTAATATACATGTACTCCGTAGGAAAAAAAGTATGCATCCGAAGCGACCAAGATCACAACACGTGTCAGCCGACAAATTTTTTAATACCTACAATTAAAATCATAACGCAAATACGTTAAAAACAAACAGGCAAAAACAACAAAAAACAAACAGATATATTTCCGCCAGAAAAAAAAGAACTGACTGTGATGAAGCGTTTTGATTTCCGTCCACTGAAAGAGGTCTTTCTGGAATAATGGTGAGGTCTATTATAAACTTAGCGATGCAGTGTACGCAAGCATACTTCTTTTCGACTGTTAAAGTACTTAACCGTTTCAAGCAATCAAATTTCAGTATAAAAAGACCGACAGTTTTGTTGTGTAGAGAAACAAACAGAGAGAATTTATTAAGTGAATTTAGGTTTTGTGAAGGCAGTGTTTAGAGCTACCTAGTTCTAAAGTTGCAGACATCACCTTTTGCAACTTACTTCGACTATTATAGAGCCTTACAATTCGAGTTAAATTATACTTTTCAGTGCATTTCAGTCAGTTGTTTCTGCACTTCTATAGCTTTTCCACGTCACGTGTATGTGAATGTACCTTTCCATATGACCTTATTATTCCGTTAAAGACCAAGATAGGTCACTTATTTCCGGGTCTACAATCAATTCACTTGAACTGCGCATAGGTCGTTCATTATGCCATCTGTGGAACTTTTATTGCTCTTCTTTATCGTATACAATATTGAAACTTTCGTTTCCCGTTAATCAACCTTTTCAAGGGAACTCTTTGGGTTTAGTTAAAGCTTTTAAGGTTAATGGTTGAAGGTGACACATCTGAGCAACGCTGTTTAGTAGTCATCTATAGGTAGGGCTACTAGTTAAGAACTGCTTTGAATGGAGAAATCAAAATCAAATTAGCATTAATTCTAATCCAAACTTTCACAAGGATAAAGAAAAAGTAAGAAACATACTGTATTTTTAATTGTTCCTTTAATAGCATTTGTAAAATTATTGACTTTTGATAATGTGTTTTGTGTGTTCTGAAAGTTGAAACACTTTTACTTAAAAGTACCTGTTTCCTGTTAATCCAAGAGCATATGGAAGATGAAAGGTGATCATTTAACAAGCTGTCACTTTCGAAAACAAAATAGAAAATGTATACAAGGTTTGTTCCTGAACACTGGAATATTTAAAAACCAGCACATTACACAAGAATTGAATAGTTTTATTTAAAGGTTTAAAGGCAACTTGTGCTCTAATAGGCCTGATTCATTCTGCAATAATTTCCAAAGTAAAGCTTACTACTCTTTTCCTGACTATATGATCAAACTGATTTTAACAATTTGCCAGTCTCCATGCCGTTCTTTTGAAATTCTACTTTTTAAAAAGCAAAACGGGTTCCCTCAGCGACAAATCGAACTACAAGTATTATGTTGACATTAACATTGCTTCTGTTTATGTTAAAACGCAAGCAATCCTCAATTAGTTTACACTGGGGAGAAGTCATTCCTATATTTGTCATTTGTAAAAACGTAATTATTGAAATATTGGATTATGTAAATGACTAAATAACATTCCTGAATATTATCTTCCCTGATGTAAATTGTTTAAAAAAATTTTAATCACTGAGCTTTTCTTTGTAAGCCCATGCATGATCGCTTTTTTGGTTTTTCTCCAAGTCGTATACTGTTGGAAGGTCAAATGTTAAAGTATGTCAAGGATTTTGGACCATGTAAATTATCTCCAAGGAGTTTTTTATTTTGATTGACTGCATCAAGGATGTTTATGATGCCGATAAATCATTATTTTAGAGTCAACATAGCACAGGAATAATTAAAACATTCATTGTGAACCCATTCGCCGATATAATTACACAAAAAAATAATGCTTTAACTTTTTGTCATTTCTGGGCCATATTTTTATTCGAATCAACTGAAGCAATAAGCGAATTCATTCAGTCCTTTTCAACAGTTGTAGATTTATCTGCTCAAGGGAGTTAATTATCGCATTAATATATTCTTCCAAGAATGTGAATCCTGGTAAAGTGTTTCTTTAAATAAACTCTTCCTTTTTTCTTTTTTTTTGAAAAATCGAGTCTGTGTACTGGAACCTTGCATAAAGTATTTGGGACCCGAAAACAGGAAATCACACAAGAAGGACAATATTAAGCTAGGACAATTGGACATGCGGGGGTTGCAAATCTAAACACGCCCTTCCAAACCTATTTCTATTTGCCCCGCAGTGTATATGGACACTAACAGAAAATATTTTCTGTTTGCATATATACATTTTCAAAGGGACGGATGCGTGGTATAATTACTTTAAAAACACCGACCTGATTATTAAAGAGAGATGACCCTAATAATTTACAAAAGATGTTATATCAAATAATCGAATTCCGACCTGTGTAGTAGCATCGACAAAGTGGATGCTGAACTATCATGACTTTGGAGGCACAAAAATACAGTAATTTCAGGATGTCTTCAAGTGGGCTTAATTTAATCTTCATTTTCTGTTACTGAACAACCTTTTTCTTTTCAATAAAAAATATGCTGACGAAGTCAGCACCTTTTGTAACTAAAATGCGCGGCTTGACTGCCTCTAGAAATGAATTTTAGTAGTACTTTTTTTCTTTTTTTAAATGAGGTAATTTAGTTTGAGCTCTCTAATAAAAAATACTTTGGAAAGAGTTTATGCTTCAAGCCTGTAAGGTCCTGGGTGATGTTTCATTTCAGTACCAGTCAGTCATTATTTTTAATCATGAACAGTTGGAAAAAATTGACTCAGGAGTTTCTAGATTTAATCTGTCTTTGTCTTTTAAACTGCAACGTGAGGCATTGGGATTGTAAGATTTTGCCAAAGCATGCATGCCCCGGAACATTAGTAGAAGATGCAGGCAAAATAGAACCTCTTGTCTCCTATCGTTTCCTGTTTGTTTCCACCCTTGTTTACAGCGGAAAGACCATTTGTCTTTCATTCTTATTTATGGGTTTGCCCTGTCACTGACGTATATACTCGGTATTGTCCAAGAGCTTGCAAAAAATTCACAAGCTTGTACTCGGGCGGGGCTTGGAACTCGATCTCCTGCTACGTCATATAGCCACTCATGAACCGAGCTGGCCTGGGTCGGCTGGCCAGCTAAGTCAGATGTAGCAGCGGGTACCACAATCGAACAAAATACTTTGCAATACCAAGCAGGAGCTCGTTTTTTTTTACGCCAGTTGTCGGAAATCACTGGGTATTTAGTGTCATGATGATCCCATAATTAAAAATTAACATCTCTACGACTCAGAGTTTATCTTTGAAAATATGCGTCTTTACGTGGTTGGACAAAATTTGTGGATCGCGGGATCTGAAGACTTTCCGTGTATTAAGGCTTATCCATTGGTGTTTTTATTTTTTATGCATTATAACAGAAAATAAATCTCCATGGATACCGAGGCAAACTTGGAACCACTTATCATGCCCATCGTTGACGGTGCCTGGGATCAACCTAACTACGAGATGGCGGCTACCAGCCTAGCAACAGAAGTTGCTGCTGCAGCAGTTACAACGACTGCATCAGAATCAGCAATATCAGCTGACGGATTTGATCAGTCTACCAGCCCACCCCACATGAACAGAATGGAAACTGAGGGAAACTTGCTGCAGCACACTATGTTAAGAGAGGAACTTCGTGTGAATATCATGCACAGACGGTTACAGAAGGGGCTGGGAGCTGTGCAACTGGAATGGAGGTTTGCCAAGTCAGACAAGGTAGGAACACTACACAAAGTTACCGGAATAAATTAGGAACACCTCGTACTGGCAGACGATGCAGCTGTTAACGCAGTCTTGAAAAGGCGCTTATAAAAAGTGGGTAGGGTCGAAGCTTCCCTTCAAAATCCTAAACACTCAATTGAGTCTCATGGAGGGCTGTATTGTAATTACCGGAACGATAAGGACATTTTAAGGGAGCACTGAAACTCTCTGTTTCGATGATTATTTTGATTCATTCTACATAAAACCATCTGATCTTAGAGGTGCCTTTCCATAGACGCGTTTTCAGTGCGTGTCTTAGTCCGTACTAAGTATGCCCATTATTTTAATCGCGATACACGGATTCGCACGGAATGGACCCCAAAAATGCTCATGGAAAATTGCCGTTATTCCGACTGTAGTCCGTCTTTAGCGTGCTTCCTCCGTGAAATGTGGAATAGGAATACATGTACTAAAATACCACATGTATTCGTTCACGTTTTGTCAAACTGGGCAAAACATGTTTGGAGAGAAAAAAGTAGGGCTTTCAGGGCTTACAGATGAGTCCACTGGGAAAAAACACTTTATCTCAAATATCCACTGAGATCAGCCCTTGGTCAAGGCTAGAAAACATCCTGCATATGGACGGACGGCAAGTTCACCTATGACTAAGCAGATGCCTCAACAAAGTTACGGTCCATGTGTGCTCATGCTGCAGACCGGCGTAGCATCTGGGGTTATCGGTTCTGCCACCTAACATACACGCTTTAAATCATATTTATAAACCTAACGTCCCTCAGAATGAATAAAAATAGTTCGCAGTTTTTTTTAATTGCACGTTATATTATGAGTTTACGGCACGCTTGTTTTCGAACCTTTTTATTGTTAATAGCTCACGCCAGAAGAGGAACAAAAGAGAAGACTCAGACGGGAGAGGAACCGCGTGGCTGCCTCAAGATGTCGGGAGAGAAGAAGAGAAAAGACCTTCGTCTTGGTCACAGTGAGTCCGTTGACAAACTCATTCTTCTGACTTCTGACACTTTGAATTTGTTGTTGCAGGCAAAGTCACTGTAAAGATTTATTTAGTATGGTACACTGCCAATAGCGGTGGCAAACCATCAAGAGAATTACACTAATATCCACTATGATGCCATAAGATGTTTATTCTCGAAATCGGTCTCGATTTTTGCAGGAGACTGACAAGTTAGAAACCAGTAATCAAGAGCTAATGGCGGAGATTCAACAGTTGGAGACAGAAAGACAAGAGTTAATGTCAATCCTAGCTGCCCATCAGCAAACATGTGGCTGCAGTCCACCCGTTTTGACTCCAAGCATAGAAGATCTACACATTGACCCATGACTTGCAGCTAACTGAACTTGAACTAGACGAGGAAACCCGCATATAGACCAGACATTTTGTATATTGTCCATGATGAAACGACGAGAGTCGTCCCATATATATATCGTGGATACACATGCATGGATTAATGACTCTCCAACGCTGAGTGTTAGAGGCTGTGAATTATAGAAGCAGAGAAACTTGTGTTAATCCACCCATCTGTTCATCGTGGATTGCGATCGATATAACAACTAAATTTGAACTTTATCGGGGATCTGTGTTGTGTAATCTTGAAACCGACCAGAAGCAAAAAACAAATGTGCCAGAGATCTTGGACTGGGTGTGTTGACCTGTGTGTCATAAACTTCAGTGCACATCTTTAAGGAAGGTTGATCCCGTTCTCCTTTTCTGCAATAGGAGATCTTTGGATCTCTCAAAGGCTTTTGACATTGGGTTCAACCTCTTTGGTTTTTCTTCCCGGTTCTGTTTGTTACCGATTGCAAAATTACTATTGCAACTGCTGCTGTCACGAGAAAAAAAGCGTTTAGGCGCTGAGTGTTATCACAGAATAAGTGAATTTAGGATACCATCTTCAAAATATAGCGGACTAGCCCAGTCTCCATTCCCCTGCAGAGTTCCCATAGACATGTTCAGTTCCATAGTTGATCGAGATATTACTGCCTACATACTGCAACTTGGAGAGGGGACTGGGTCCAAGTCTAGGGATGGACCATTATTATTTTGTGTGGACGTCAATTTTTCACGGGAAATCATGGCCTTGCCTATCCCACCCCTTCCGTGGAATCTTCAGCCACATCCATCTTTACTATACTCAAGTTCACCTAAAATCTTAATTGTTGCGAGAAACAAAACCGTTAAGGTTAGGCACGGAGATTATGTCCTGTTTACATATCCTTAAGATCAATACATATTTGCCAGTGCAAGTCTTTCATTTACAACACACTGTAGGAACTGTATATTTTGTGAAATAAAATTTCCTGTCAATTGTAAACAAACCGACATTATTTTGCATTTTGTGAAATAAAGATGGATAAAATTAATCAACGTCATTAACTCTATTTGTAGAAGGAATGAGATTCATGGACCGAAGCGAATTAATTACTGATGCAGCTCCAGCTCTATCGACGGGGTCTCTCTAACAGCCCCCACCCACAAAAACGTTTGGAAGACAACGATTTAGTGACAGAATATGGACGAGAAGCCTAAAATTACGAAATACTGAGAATATACGAATAGGTAGATGTGCTTTTATGAATGTAAATAGCATTCGAGAGGCAACTGTTATCAGTATATAGCAATGATCATTGATTAATCATCGATCTATCTATGCACACACTCCCAAAAGATCAATGTATTTGACAGTTGATTGATAAATGTGAACATTTAGAGTGATACTTTTAGCACAAGTGTGTTGAAGCATCGAGGTAGAAGCAGGTTGAAAAGTTTCAATGAATCTGCCACCGATAGAGAGTAGAGAAATAAAACGATCGATCATTGAACGCGTATTCATACGCGCGACGTGTCACTCAGTACAGCCTTCATGAGTGCAACACAGAATTCCTGACAGCCGCTGAGCCTGAAGTAATACCTTGCAAGGACATGTTCACATGTTGTTAGTGACCTTATTACCATATCAATATCTTCATCATGGTTGGCCGAACCTTGTCAAAAACATCACTCACTAGTCACAGTACAGGAGCTTGTGTAGAACTTTTAGGTCTGGCCTCGCTATCAGCTTCAGGGTACGGGTTTAAGCCCCAGACTGTATACATATTCTTTGATTTTTCACGGCACACGCACTGTATAGCAGGGCGTGTCTGAGCTGTGGACTTGGAGTGCAGTTGTGATTTGGAATCTTGTGCACTGCAGTCACTTTCTTCATCACCTATCGGTAAGTACAGGACCGCCATTCTTCAGTTGCGTGGTATACCGTGTATGGTAGGCCTACCACATCTTGAGGATAGCACAACGCGTGCCGTGAGAAATGTCAGAAGACGTTGTGAACTTGTGTTGATGTCTTGTGTTAAGTGTCATGGTTCCACTCTCTAATAATTGTGCACATACTATCATCACGGTGTTTGTGTTCAGTGCACGTTTGACTCTGGACACTTTTATAACTCGTGAACGAAATGTGATATTGATACGAAGGTTTGTTCAACTGCTTGCATGATCAACACAAATCAAACGGACACCCTGGTTGTGATTTGGAGTTTACATTAACATTCTGAGTGATTTTATCAAGGTTTAGGATCTACAATCGGCCCTAGTATTTGACAAAAATCTGCAAAGTTCAATCATTTAATTAACATGTTCCCTCATCCTTCCACTGATTTCTAGACTGTTCCTGACTTTTGTCATGTTATTGTAAGCCAAAATTACCACTTGAGACTGATTGTTTTACTGACGTTTTCGAACCAGGTCACCCCTTCTCCAAAATTATAATTGCAGTAACTTTATTTCCATTGTAGATATCTAACAAATCTGACAAGTTGACCAAAATGTTCACAAAGTCATAGCGATGAAGGCCACTGGTGTGTTGGATGTTGTCTTTTTCTTCTGCCTTTTTAACTGTACTTTGTAAGTGCATTTGCATTTAGCAATGTTAACCGTCTCTGCTACTGAAGCGTCATTACGCAGTCGTCGACATGCAGACCAATTTGAATATTTGTTGTGACTGCAAACTTTAATAACCACATGGCATTAACGTAATCATGCATTTTTCCTAAAACATACTGACTCCGAGTAATTTGAAAATCGGAGACCCTGCTGGAAATATCCGAAAGAAACCTGTGATTTTAACGGATCTTTTGTTATTTTCCAGAAGCAGTTTCATATGCTGTTATATTATGTTGTCTTTGTGTTTCGGCCTTGCCATATTCAACTGCCGATTCCTTTTTCTCATCCATTGGAAATAATTCTGAGCTGCATCTGTTTAAAGTGTTGCTTCTGTGTTAGGTTAAAGGAGCACTACACTATAAAAATATCCCTCTTAAAATATTGCCCATTACTAATTTTTGTTCGTCTAAAAAGTGTCAACCGTCTGAAAATATAGGCAGTGAATTTTATTTAATGTTGATAACCCCATTGCTAAAATAAACAAAGACAAAAGTGCATATTGCTTGTATGTGTAAAAAAAACTTGTCAACTTTTCGACCCGTGTTGATCGAGTCTAATAAGGATAAATTTAGTCTTTACAAAAGCGCTGCTGAAGCGATCATCAAATTGCCTATCTTGATACAATCTTCGTATGTTTGAACTTTGATTCGGCGTGTTTACAAACCTAAAGGTAGCCTCACATCCAGCAGTAATTTGTAATTGTAGTTTTCACGTAAGAGCCATGTCCACGATAATGTGTCTTTAATCGTGTCCTCGGCAAAATTCATTGTTACATGGTTCAAGTTCGCGGTTCGTTGATAAGAGCTCCGTACTTTCGATCAGTGAGCCATCTCTCTAAGTTGCGGCCATGGTATCGCCCACCTCCAAGCTAACTCCACTCACAGAGTTACAAACCCTCCACCGTACTACATGTACAGTACATGTTCATAGAATCCTGGTAGCTAACACCCCTCTCAACGTGTCCTTGGCACTTGACACACCAACGATATTTAGAGTGTGTTGGCATTTAGTGCGCCATTGTCATGTATGCATTTATCATTCACATAAGTCTGTACGTGAAAATCCAGCCGCACGGGCTAGGTCGAGTGTAATAATAAAAAAAAAAATTGTTAGCCCTTATGGCTCCGAGCAATACGGAACGACGCCACTTTTGGACTACACTTCTGCCTGACAATGACGCTTCACTGGCTCACCGTTCTTTAGTCAGTAATGTGTTCTGGGTTGTCGTTTTAACTCTGACTAGTTGAAGTGAGAACAAGCAATCGGCTTAGCCTGTCTGCTGTTGATAGGTAAGGTGGTATATTGTGTACAGAACCTATTACGCTACTGAGGGAACCTGGATCTCTATCGCACAAGAAGGAGACCTATATCTGTAAAGATGAAATAGGCCCTATGGTAGCTAGAATCATGCATGGAGAAATTTCTCGAGGAAACATTCAGGAGAACTTGAGAAAAAAGTCTACAGTGTTTGTATGTGTAGTCGAGTCCTGTACATTTTCAATTGGTTGGTTTTGCGCATGCGTCACATAAGTAGAATTTATTAGTAAGATTCTTGGTCCAAGACACAAGTGGAAAGATTTAGTTATTCTGGTTAAGCCTTGGTGTGACTGATTTGGAAGGTTACCTGAAATCATTCCTGGGAGGGCTCTGTACACTTATGTTTGCCCAATGCACGCAATCCATTGTCATAGTGTGCAAAATTGCAGTGCCATTGCTACCGGTTCAATAAAACTTGGAACTTTTTCTGAGGCAGATGTTTAAAAAAGGAAGAAATCTTTGGATCTTTTTTCAGAGGCAGATTTTTTTAAGAAGAGGAAAATATCTGGGAGAGAATAAAATAAAAGACAATAAACAATACTGTTCTGGTTTAGGAATATCCTATCTCTGTTTACATCTCCCCAACTAAACTGTAAGGTTTTTTATTGAACCACGTGGTACACTCTTGCCGATATAGCGATTAAATTGCCAGTGGCACCTCTGACATTCAGTCTGCCTCACATTTCAAGTCACATTCAGAGATAAGTGATATTCAATAATATAGAGAGATTTATTATTTCTTTTGAAAGAAAGTCAGCATGGAAAGCAGCAGTGTCACAAGGACCTCTCACACAACAACTACAGTGGTGTCCCAACAACCTATGGTGGGCGAGAGCCGGACAGTCATAGTCCGCGTAAGAAAAGAGTTCCTTTATAGTTAAACACTGCATAGGCCATTGACAATCCCTCTTCCCACTGTGTGACAAGATCCACCAATTAAAGCAGTCATAAATGGAAGGGTAAAACGACCATTCTAAATTGTTAGGGGATGATTCAATACTGTCCAATTTGACATATTGCTTCAACATATTGTTGCCGCAAACTACTCACGAAGTAAATATGAGGATTTGCATGCAGTCCTTTCTTAATGCAAAAGAGTGAACATCCAGTTGTGTTTCATTATTTAGACGATTTGAAAGGATTTGAATTTCACCCTGAGCGTGCTTTTTTTGCTGTTTTCTCTCTTTTACATTTAAGAGAGTGTTTTATCAATCTTTACCCGGTCATTTATATGTATGGCCATTGCTGTTTATCAGTTGTTTATGTGGTATTCAGTTTACACTTCATTACAATTTACAATTCCTTTCAAACACAAGCACTTTTCATCTTTCTCACATTTTGGCACACAGAACCAAGTTACCGAACATGATTGGTCCAGCGGATTGTGTGAATGTCACAGAGATATTAAAACATGTGAGTAGACTTCATGTCGATGTTCTGATCATGACTTCTTCACTTTAGAGTGTGATTAAAGTGCAAAACATCGAGATGATTATATATATATAGCAGGAGCTTTGTATCTGGTTCTTACTGTTTTGGCTTTCATGATTCTTCGTTTCTTAGGTCTGTTGTCCTTCTTTTGCATGCCGTGTTTCGCCTGTTATGTAGCCTCCCGGCAGAATGAGTTTGCATGCATTCCGCTGTGCGTACCAGGTGGAGAGATAGCTATGCGTACAAAGCTTCGAACGCAAGAAAACATCCGCGTGAGTGCCCACAGTCAATGCTTGTAACACCTTTGTTGGTATAGTGCTACCTGTCGATTTAAGATTTGACCTTGCCATAGGTGTCTAATTTATTGGTTTGGATCATGTATTAGGTGTCATCCCAATCAAAAACATGTCTGTTTTGTCACAATTCACAGGGATCAATCTGTGATGACTGCCTGAAACTGATTTTCTGCCCATGTTGTGCGTTGGCCCAGATGAGCAAGGAGCTTGATCACATCGAACATAAGATCTAAGCAGCCATCGGCGAACCACAAAATAACAACTTCGACAGCTGGGGCGCATTCTTTAACATCGCCCCGCGTATCGTGCGTCCAAAGTTTACACGTAAATTCGTGATGCGCACGTCATTGGTGGATGCCAAGAGGTAGACATCTGTTAACTGCCCCGTGCGATATAGCAGTTTCAAAGCCACATTTCTTTGCACCGCGCTAGTAACAGTCTTGCCATAATCACTGATACAAAGCATGTGTATACACATGATATGCTCTCTCGTTTAGAATCTTCTTACTTCGTTTTGCCTATTGCTTGCTAACATGTAATATGATATTAGGATGTGACTGCAGTTTTAGGCTAGCCCTTCTTGACATATATTTAAAATTTGTTTATGAATACATATGCCTTTACATTGCACCTGTTGACATGACCAGCTCAAGCCGCAGTGTTTTACAAAACAAGCGTATGCTGCGGAAAATACAGTGCATATAATGGGCGGAATGGTTTGAGAGGTTGGGTGGATTGATAATTCACCTGATTGTAACACCAATTTACGGTACGATACCTTCGGGGCCACTCAAAATTTTCCATGTTTTATGAATTTCGATTTAAAAAAAAAAATAGTGGGTGGGTGCATCAAAATAAGTTATTGAAAATCGAAATTCACTCTTCATTTTAAAGAGGAAAGAAACCTTTTATTTTCTTTTGGACGTGCGTGAACTATGCGCGCCGCGCCAGCGTTCCGTATACACGTACGTATGCAATCTTTTTCAATTTCGTTCCGAGTTATGGATAGAATGACCTGTGCACATGTATCTTACGGTGTGAAATTCCTTGGGTGACGGTCGTACACCTATTTCATCAGGCTTGTTGGCTGCATCCGAATCTGTTGACTAGAACTAGGTCTCCACTCCATCTGAAATAGGCCTACATTTTTGGTTCTGAGGTTGCAATATTTTTCATGTTTTAATCATTGTGTTTTTTTGTGGAGAAGCGCAGACAGTGGCCTTTGCCGTAGCTGAAGGTGCGTAGAATCAAATATAAAACGGCCGTTATAAGTGATACTTTGCAAACTCTGCAGGCTTTCACGCCATCTTGAAGCAATTTGCAATTTGTGACGGAAGCACACGAGAAGCCTGCACGGCAAACCGGTTCCTACTGCTGGAATAGCGAGAATGACATGGAATGGCCGGGAGCCAGTGACCCCCAAGATAACATGACACATTCCGAACTCATACAGCCGTAAAACATGAAACGATCAAAAACTTAAGAAGTATTTTCGCGAGTTAATTAACAAAATCATGTTGCTGTCCATGCATAGGAAGTTTTATATCGAAAAAAAATCGAAATTTAAAAACATTGAACATTTTGAATAGCCCCTTACGATGCGTAATTAAATATTAAAGCATATGTAGGTAGTACGGACTACATATTTTTGGCTCGTTTTGTAGATAAAGATGTAAAAGATACATTTTCCTGCTTATTTTGTGCTTACAAATTTGATGATCCTTTGTTAACTTATGCATTTAAGAATCATGCATTTGCCTACACAGACAATGTTTATTAGGAATGCTGGTAATGCTAGAGGTTTGCTGAAGAAAGGGTAATATTTTCTTTGTACATGTAACACTGTTCTTTCTTTTTAGTAAAGCGTTCCACAGACAAGTTTCAGTTCACAGCGGCATGCAAATAAGTCTTACAGTAATACTGAGAAGACTGCCTTATTTGAGTCTCGTACCTCCACTTTCGTGAAAGATACCAACAACTTGTTATCAAACACTTTACTATTCTGTGACATGTATTTGAAAATGTGTAGGGCCTAGTGGTTATGTCAAAGACTAAAAAATGTCAAACGTCGGGAAAACTTGCTTCATTCGGTTTTTGATTTTTTCTGCACTATGATTTGCAGCCTGTTCCGCCTCAGTTTACCTAAACGGAGGCGGAATTATATTTGTACATCATATTTTCCTTTTTCAGGGGGCCTGGCGCGTAAGAATTTTTAGAATCAGGGCTTCAATGGAAGTTCCTGTTTGTAGTGCAGATTCTTCTATTAAATCGTTTGACGGCATATTTATTTCTTTTCGGCAGTGTATGCATCATAATTAGTGCAGAAAGTTCTTGAGCTTTGTGTTTGCCTTCAAAAATACGGTGTTCCCAGCTCACCAAGACCAACTAAAGGGGACAGCCACGTTATGTAAAGCGCCCTCAATTATAGTGCGACGTACTCACCAGGCACTGAGGATAGAATAATTCATAACACGTAATGAACAGTTTACTAATTAAAGATGAAGGGGATTTATTCACGTTAGGCCTATTGTTTGAAATAAAATGACTGATGAGTCTGTCTGCCTAGATCCCTGACTCAAATGCTCAGACACCAACTGGCATGATGTGGAACAAGTGAACTTATTAGCATCGTTTGTTGCTCTGCACGGACAATTTTGTACACCCATAGGTATTTTCCAATTGAGCGTTACATGCATTATATCTCACTATATATCGAGCCATCCAGAGTTGTTGGAATCTGTGCGAAATCATAAGTCTATACATGTAATCGTATACCTTTATTTAACAAAGCACACTTTTAAAGCTATACCGATACGCATAATAATAGAAAAAGGAAGCCGACGTTTTACCATACGGTTTCGAACATTAGGACAAGCTGTAAAAGACAGTGTCTGCATTAGGTCTCTGAGGTTTTGGTTTACCTGATTCATTTTAAGAATAAAATGCTTTCAGCTTTTTAGTGAGAGGTAACTTGTTGTGTCCATTGTATATATTCATTGACGAGTTGAGGTATGTATTCGCTGATCTGAAGTACGAGAGTAAGTCAAGAGTTGGAATAAATAAGACATTGTTATAATCGCCATTAAGGTTTCTTCAATGGTTTATGTATACAGAAAAATATGCTAGACTTTATGAACTCGTCTAATACATGTATTAGTCAAACCAATAATGCCTCTATAGGGGAAATGAATGCACTTCACGGGCATGTGCTCGCTGAGAGCACAAGAACATTGCAGACCAGATCGTTGGTCAAGTTCCGCCTGCGCTACGTTAACATTTGTACATGTATATGTACATGTATTCAATAAAATAATACACTACATGATATGTATATCTTTTCCTCATTCATTACAATTTTCTCTGTCGTAATCACAGGTGTCAGGTGTAGAAGGCTGGTCGTCCTCAGATGTTTCCAGTCGTTACACACAACTCAAGTTGTATACTGAATTCGGCCTCACCAGCTGCAAATGTCACATGACCGATTGTCATGTGACCATTACCTTTTTTCCTCTGATTGCAAAAATACATGTTTATTTTAATGACGATAGGAAATGGATTCCATTTGCTCTTTGTGTAAAGCACTGTTCAGAAATGGGGTCTGAACTTTCTTCTTCGACTTGCAGACAGCGTTTTGTAAACCAATATGGCATGGCGGCTATTGGATGACGCACACTGTGCTTTTATTCTGCTCTAATGTTGTTGGTAAGTTGGTCTTCTTGTTTTGATGTAGCCGATCGATCACCTAAAATTGAAAAAGAAAATACAGCAGTTGTGCATTTTGCAAAGCCAAAGGCATGCTCACTGTAGTGGAAATTGAAAAGTATTGAGTTAGGGCGGCTTGCTCTCATGTGTTCACGAACAGCTTGATTTGTTGTTCGTGGGTCGGCCGCTCGAACGCCGGGAACAAACAACCGGTTATCGCTGGTAGTTAGTGATAAGCAACATGCAACATGGTGCCGTCCATGTAGGCTAAGTTATTCGAGAGTTAATGTTTGGATGGGCTGAATTCTTTTTCATATAAACAGGAACATTCATTTCTGTGTTTCGGAAAATAACTATGCAGTAAACCCACAGAGGGCGGAATTCAACGAGTTCAAATTTGTTTTCAACCTTTGCAAATTCGCTACAGAATATTTGATTTGACGTCAAAAAATAATTTGCGTTCGTGTCTGTGTTAAGCATGTATCGTCTTAATCAAGCCTCACGTCCATAGTTTTTCATAAACTTGAGGGATAAAATTGTGTCATGTATACCATGTAAATCAATAAGTGTGTGTCTCAGTTTCGCAATGCTGGCTTTTAACTCAAACGCTCAACAAATCCCATCCCTATGCATGGAAGGGATAATCCTCCAGTAATTACAGCAAAAAATTTAAAAAACCGGAACTGAACTTAGTGGAGGTCTTTGGATGTGATGGATTCACCTGCCAGTTACACAGTCACCATACTGTCAGCTAAGTTACTCACCGCCAAGCATTCCATGAAATCCAGATCGCTAGACTCGTCATTGTCGATCTGTTTAACGATATCTCGCACTTGTTGCTTCGTAAAAAGTAAACTGCTTGTCTCCAAGATCTTCTCCAGTTCATCAGCGTCAATTGTCTGAGTGATTAACAGTAGGAATTAGTTGTTACTAAGTTTGATGTTGCACGTCTAGCACAAGTTAATAATCAAGAACCTTACCTCACCCAATATGTCCATCGAGAATTTGATGTCATGGAAAAGACCCCAGATATTGTCTGGGTCGACGCTTAAAGCTTTTGCATGCATAAGAATTTTCACACAAATTAGATATGTCGTTCTATATACTGCGGACCATCTTCAATGCTACACAGGGCAGATCCAGGACGTTCTGTTGGGAGATTTCGGGAGGTATGGTGAATCAATTCAATTTCTTTGTTTTGTTCTCAACCGTACACGCAAAATACACATGGTTTATGCGTTTTAAGGAGGTCTTCCAACCTTAAGACGTACATGTAGGCAATAATCAGGGGTCATCCACTTCTGGATTTTCGCCTACCATCAGAAATTGTTTAGATAATCATAAACAGAGGTCCCAATTCAACTATTCTTTGCGTCGTTGAGAATGTTCTTTACTATTGCCTGCTTTGGACTTTGAATATCGGCCAAGGTTAATTCGGAAAAGATCGTGAGACGCAGATGAAACCAAAGTTAATAAACCAAAGTATGTCTGTCAGGATATAACAGCTTCAGAATTTTTAATAATACAAAAATAAAAAAATAAGAAAATTCTCAGATCTACAGGGCAGGAGCTGGAAGCACTTGGTGTACACATAAATAGCTTGACTTAGATAAATTCCAATTACAATTTGATTTGTCCTTACACCTAAATCGACCAAATGACACATGTCCTCCTTAAATCTTTAAACTTACCCCGTCTTTATTGATGTCAGCTTCAACGAATTTCTTCTCTGCGGCAAGTAAAACAGACAGCTTCAGATTTGGATACGTCCTTGCAATTTCCTGCCAGTCAAACCAGATTTATCCCAAATTAATTCATATTCCACATCATGAAGAATTTGTATCAAAGGAAGTGTTGAAAAAAAGCTTAGAAAGGCATTCACTGTCACATAGGCCTACGTGTATTTTGAGTTTCCGTTTCTTGTTTTTACTTCTTACATCAAATAACCTCTAAACGTAAAAACACCAGCCTTTTACGAAAAATATGCTCGTTCCCTTTGTTCTGTAATAGTTAATCAAGGGTTCGTATCATCTCCTAGATATTGGTAAATCAGTAAGGTTAATAAACCAGGTATTCTCCATCTTTGAAATAAAATGTACATACAGGTTTGAAACTGACCTCATAATATTTGTAGGTGTCCTTGAGATGTCCTTCTTTTTCTACTTCCGATGACGTAACCTCAATCGTGGGTGCTTTTGCGCTCTTTCTTGGCTTCTGTCTGGAGTTGGCATGCTTAGCGGTCTTAGGTCTGGCTTTTCGCCCTCCCTTGGTTTAAAAATATTGTTAGCCAATTGATTATTAATTTGATTGGCGCTTCTTCAAATTGTAAGGTTATTAATGTGAGTGGAAGTTTTGGGCTTTTCCCTCAAAAGTCAATAACTTGCTCGGAAATGAAAGAGGTTTGAATACATGTAATGATGATTAATACCTTCGGCGTAGATACTGGTGTGCCCGACGGACTTGCAGACGGAGAATGCGCAGTAACAGATAGCTTCTTGGATTCTTTCTCAGCTTTCTTCAATGTCTTCAACTCAGACAGCTGAAAAATTGTTGAAAAATAGATATACCAATGAGTACGAAGTTATAAATTCCAAACATCGCTATGCTGAAGTAGGTCATCAGAAAGTTTAGTTATAAGTTTAACATATTAAGCAGCTTTTTAGAAACAAAACTGATATCGAAACGCTGATTTTTTTGCCTATACTTTTCACGCGAATATTGATTAATGACGGACAAGTGAATTGTTGGCGTATATTGTGTATCTTCCAAGTGTAACAGTACTGGAGCCAGGACAGAGTGACCGGTGACCTCTATAGAGGAGCTGCATGGAGCGCTCTCACAGAGGACATGTTAAGATTTATTGACTGCGAAGT
>NW_019091361.1:160133-188685 GCF_001949145.1 Acanthaster planci
TCTACTCATTTTTATATCACACAGGAACAAAAACCTGTCTCCCTTGAGGGCGCTCCATGCAGCCCCTGTAACTTCAGCAGTATTTGTAGATTTTTTGATTGAATACTGTTGAGTTGTAGTTTTACCAAGCAAAAACATACTTTTAATAATTGTAAGATCGTTTCTTCACTTGATAATACCCAAAAGGCGGTGCTCATTGGGGCATAACACGTTTTTGGAAATAAACCTCTTTCAGGAGTGACCATCATTGAAACATACATGTATAGCATGGTAGTGCTTACACACCCTATATGCTGAAAACTTGTTGGAAATATTCAAATTAAACTATTTTTAATTTTAGTATTTTTGCACCATTTTATTTCGTATCATTTGCGATCGTAAGTTAGTTGATGAGATCTCTGGGCACATTACATTAAATGAGAGAAATATTATAATGGGTGATTCCTTTGGGGATCACTGTGTGGCGTTGTAACAGAAAGGAGGCTGGGAATAGATTAAAAACTCCAGAAATCCATGGTACATGTATAAATGTTCATGTATGAATCAACAGGATGTCGGCCAACTCAACCGTACGCTGAGAGAACTCGACCGGAGGATGGCAAATGGTCAAGTTAATTGTCAGGACCCCACTCAACGAAATCCCTACTTGTTGTATTGAAACTTGTAATCCGCTGAAATTAGGTGATATTCAAAGTTTCAGCGATTGAATCTCGAGATACATCGGATACATGATTCCTCACAGCGGCCCCATCCCATCCATTACAAATAGAAATTTTCCGAAAAGAAGAACCAAATTTTTTGTCTAGTGACCCGTAGTGATTTTTGTGTCCCCTTAAAACTCATCAACTTATGTATTTTATCTTATATAATATTTGTTAAATTGTCCTTGTTTCAGTAATGTTTTAATTTCAATTTTAATATATTAATAATACTGTAATTTTCCTTTAAGTCAGTTTTATTGTAAATCATGTACAATTAGGCAAACGGCCACGACACGAGTTGAAACCCCAAAATTAAATAAATAAATCAGGATATGGACGCTTTTGGACCACGTCGATGCATGGGCGTTACCAAAATATTTACCAGTGGGAGCGGAGCACGTCGATGGTCAACGTGAAAGCAAGAGAAGGCCTACATGACACAGTTAAAACAATATTTCCCAACTGAAACAGATCAAATTCCCAGTAATTACATTTCTGGATTTTGATCCTATTGATTAATTAAAGTGAGTATTATGGTTCTACATAACATAAATAAATCCCGCGTTTAGATTTTAGAAACATACCTCTTTTTCTAATTTGTCGATCTGTTGGAGAAGTTCAAAATTCCTGGCTCTAGTGCTATTGAGTTCCTTTTCCTTCTCTTCAAGGGAAGCCTTCAGAGCCTCTCTATCTTTGAGTAAGAGAACAAATTCGGAAGTTTTCTGTGAGCGAGTGGGATCCACTGTCTGGTCCGGCTGGGCACCGTTTACTTCAGCCGTGTCGCCCATATTGTTCTGTCTCGCCTGTGACTTGATTCTCTGAAGCCTAGAGGTCTTCCCTGTTTGTGAGAAAGTAACAAGTGCTGGTCCTGGTTGTCAACTGGTTATAGTCCTCGCAGTGGGCAAACAACCCTCTGTATAAACTCCAATCATGTGAATATAATCGATACAAAAGAATATGTATAACTCTTCTGTGAAGTTTGATGACAACGATCAACAGTTTACTTGACAAATGAAAGAGCACTGATGGCAAACGCGAAGCATAGCATCATACAACTGTAGTTGCTAGGCCCATCGCACGGTTGCTATCACCTGTCACCGTATTTTGAGCCGTCTACATAAAGCTGTATTCGGCTTTTCACTGTGGTCAAAGGAGTGACGTGCTGTTGTTGGGATTATTGACTTAACAAAGGGAAGAGATCCACAGTTTACATATGATGAATAGGCAATAATCTACTCTATCGAGTATTGCCCTTTATTCCTTTCGTGACGTCATTAAAGTAAACAAAACCAGTGAAGGCCGTGCACCAAATGGAGTTGGAAGGTCACAGTATTATGCTGTAGAGCTGAAGTTGCAAATGGGAAAGCTTCAGCCGGGTGTCAGTCCCTTAGCTCATTTATATACAAATGTAGTCGGCTTATCTTTTTATGAACTAAACGAGATTATTTGGGAATGATGTGCTCTCAGCCTAAGTTTTTGAGATGCGGTCTACATGCACGCTGTTCGTTAATATTAACGTTGTAGGGGAAAACAGAATCAATCAAAAGTCGATGAAAGTTTCTTCTAAATTAAAATTACAATTATTTTACTTCATTTTTGAAATTCAACTTTGATACTAACATGGAGCTACTTTCTCACGAGGATGCTTTGCTCTCTTTCAGTTCTCTGTTTCTTGTATGTTTTTATTATTTTTGATCTCTTCCGTCATAAAATGCTTGGCAACGGTTTACTTCACACACCGACGAACTTTAGGGAGTAAGGCTTTAGGTTCTTGTTGCTGTGTCGTCTTCCCTCTCAAGATTGTTTGGAGTCCTCGGTTTTTACAAGCTGAGGCTGAGGATCGCTTTCCCATCTACACGCACCTCGCCGGGCCTCGATCGGTTCGATTGAGTCGCCACGGCAGCCCTTCCGCGGACGGAGGTTTTATAACTGGGCCATGGCTGTGACAAGAGGTCGTGTATGATGCGGTATATACGCCATGTTGTTTCCCACTCCTATTGTAGATTATTTTCATTATTGGAGATTTGCAATTGTATATAGGTTTGCATGAATCGAATGGAAAGTGGCTGCGATGTAATAATTCTTCAAGGTGGCATTATAAACGACAGATGGACGCAGGACGAAGTTCGACGATTGACATTTGCCGCGTAAACACCCAGGTGGACTTCAGAATTAAATAGCTGCTAATCTAAGGTGCAAACTGTCACAGGTCTTTCATAAATTATGGTTCTGGGATGTGGTATATGATCTGTGTTCAGGCCAACTTAAAGGCCATATCAGGCCATATCAATGGAATCAATGTGCCAGTAGGGAAGTCGCGATTGCTGTTGGGGGCGATCGAAATTAATAAGTTGGCGCAAGGCAAGACTTGGGGGCGCACTTCATAAATTCCATTCTGCCGACTCGCAAGCCATACAGACTTCCGGAGCGACGTGTACAAGTCTATCGTTAAAAACACTTCATTATTAGGCTTAGTGATTCGTGCGTTCAGACAACAGAACATTAGTCGCGAAAACTAGAATCCCATCTCTTTCTGGCTTAACCCAAGTCTTTCTGGACATAAAATTGGCACAGGATCGTAGCTATGTAATAGTTTCACGTGAACTCCCTCCATTTTGTTTTTTTTTCGAATGGCAAATGGTCGGTAAAAGACAGTATTTCAGCGGTGTGTTGTGGTCACCAAGTTGCCAGTCAGCCGGGTTCGTGTCGCCTAGGCCTATACCTTGTTACGCATCGTCTGCGTGTCACGACTGAACTAGACTGCGTGGCGTTCATTGACTGAACAACGAAGTCATCGTCTCGGAACTCCACAAAGTGATAGGTTAGCGGGCCTTTGTTTGCCCACATTTCAGTCATGAATACTTTTATAACAGGAATGTTGGTCATGTCGGGATTTGTTGTAGTCTGACTGCAGCGCTCTTTGTCTGACAGCAGTTTAGTTTTTTGCCTTTTCTCACTTTTCGAAATGTTCGTTCATTTTGTCTGCCTGTTTCCTTGTTGAGCGCTTGTGCCATTCAATGGAAAATGTTTTTCCATACTTGTAGGACTCTTAGTCTTCTACTGACACATCACAAGCTTTGTGTCTCAATACTTGATGTGACAATTGACATGGTTGATGAAATGATAGTGGAATATTTTGCTATTTGTAAACTGTTCATGTACTATAGTAGAGAGAATTATAATCTCGTATTGGTATGTGCATGTAAACTGGTACATGTACATGAACACTGTACGCTGTTCCAATTTTGAAAGGAGTACATGTTTGTCTTCCTTGCATTTTTCTTGTGTTGAATTTCAGTTTCTAATAAGTAAATACTTGTAAATGTACGTTAGTGTTTGCAGATACATGTACGTATATCCCTGCGGTCATGTTGTTTAGTGTCAACAAGCGTCAACACACATAAGTGGCGTCAACAAAGCGTCGACAACTTGAAAATACCCTCCACAGATTTAAAAGGGGTTTTATTACATTTTAGAGACTCTATCACTTGCCATTGTATAAGAGAAACACTGAACTTGCCTCCAGATTCTCGCATGAAAACAAAAATTGTTCGCGATGTATGGGGGCCGTCATCTTTCTTTCCTCTGCTGTCCACGCGAAAACAAGATGACGGCCGGTTGGACTGTAGTCCCAACTTAGTCACTCAAATTTCAACATTCAAATATCATTTCAGATAGATATGATACATTGAATTTGATATGTACAGTAGGAGCCTAATTAACATTTATAAAAAATCTTTGCATAAATATGATTGAATAACTTGTTAACGTTTTGTTGACGCTTGTTGACGCTAAATAGCGTGACCTAGATCGCAGTGCTTTGTACACTGCACAAATGCATGTACATAGGCCCTAACATAAAAGCCAGAATTTGTGAAGTGGCTAAAATTGTAATTAAATAAAGGAAATGGATTTGCAGCACATACATGTACAGGTTCTTCTATTAAATCCAAATTTTAGGGTATCATTTTTGTCATAACTAACAGTGGCACTGGATACTTTGTGCTCATTATCCTAATGCATCATACTCATATATACATGTAAAGTATGTACAGCAGGTGTGCCAAAAGTTTAGCACGTACATGTACATGTATGCTTACTAGTCATTCTGTTATGCCATCAACAAGCATTGGTCCCAATTGGGATTATAGTCCACAACTGAGTCTGCAAAGGAGAGAGATGGGGACCATTTGAATGCGATACCAGGCATAAATGCTTGCACCGTAGGATCCAATGGGTTGTACATGCTCAGCATGACCTACCATTGTGTCCAAGCACATGAACCTGTACAGTACATGTACCCATGGGTTTGTCCCCACCAGAGGTGTTGTGGCTACAGCGTAAAAAAACATCATAAAAGAAACTCAGAATCATCCCAACTGTAGTTGGGACTGATGCAAGACGTGGTCCCTGTACTAGGGATGTAGTATGATGCAGACTTAACAGGCAATGACTAACCTGAACCCCCACTGTTTTGTTTCTTGGACACAGGTGATTTTCATGGGA
The DNA here is from genome assembly GCF_001949145.1 of Acanthaster planci. Next base: position 165,341 of record NW_019091361.1, read on the forward strand.
ATAGTCCAAGATGGCCGATGTGGACCCAGAGACATTACTGGAATGGTTACAGATGGGCCAAGGAGAAGAGCGAGACATGCAACTCATAGCCTTAGAACAACTTTGCATGTTGCTGCTTATGTCTGACAATGTTGACCGATGCTTTGAAAGGTAAACACTTGAGAAAATTCTTAGTTGTGAAGTGTTGGTCCCATTTACATTCCAACCCATGTTGTACAAGTGACATGCCAGTAACATGCATTATTAAAGCAGTAACTTGTACATATTGTATATTGGTATTTCAGTGCAAATGTTGTTCATTAGAAGTAAGAAAAATATTCATAGCAGATCTCCATTTTGTTGTACCAGCCTTGTTGATAGTGACTTGTAACTGGATAAGAAGGAAGTTTGAAGGAAGCTACTAGGAAATGATCCGACAATATGTTTTGAAGAATCAAAGAAACTGTTGAGTTTCTGAAAACACTAACATTGACATTGGCATTGTTTTTTGTACACGTTGCATTCTCAAAAACCAAAACTTCAAAAACCTGGATAATTGCACAGTCATTCTGTAGAAATGATGATTATCGTTGTAGTAATCAGGAAGCCACCCCAATAAACAGAGGAAGTGGGTCATTACTGAAGCATTACTGGCTATTACTTCTGTTAAAAATATTCCATTCAGAATCCAATCCATTCACGTGTTCCACTCTGGTTACATGTACTACACTGTGAAGTTCCTGATTTCTTTTACTTTGAAGTACATGTACCAAAGTTCATGATTTGAAATGTATTGAAAAATACGTGTATTCCACAAACCAAATGCAGAAGTTTTTTTTATCAGGTAGCAAACAGGAATTCTAGGAAACAAGTCATGACCCAATGCACGTACAGGTACATGTACATGTAAGAATGATGTATCTTCATTGTGCCTTCTTGATACATGTGCCTTGCGTGACTCAGGGTGGGAATTAATGTTCAAATTGAAAAACATTGAACAATACATGTACATGCACAAGAACTTTACCATTTAAACGTTCAGCCAACACTTGACGGAGGCCATCGCCGATTACATTGTACTTCAGTGTACATGTACATGTACCGGAAGATACACTGTACATGTATGCTTAGTTCAACAATGCACCTGGTCCAGCCTATGTAAAAAGGTAAATGTACATGTAGATTGATATTTGGGGCATTTAAAACAATCAATGTTTTTTGTTTTAGAATCCACTTTTATTTTTTCATAAAGTACATGTACATGGATGCCGAAAGGGAAAAGAAATACGTAAAATTAATGCCAGAATCCATCAATCAAAACGTCAAACCTCTAAAAGGGGCGGTTCCGTTTAAACGTTCGGGAAAGTCTGTAAATGGATTTGAAACTTTTTTCATTTAAACATGTAAATGCCCCACCCTTATGTCTGACCTTTCACCCCTCCATTGCAAGGAGAGTGCCTTCCACTAGTTTAATGCTACACTGTATGACCTGAAGGAAAGTGTGAGGAAGGGGCTCTGTCTATATACCGGTACCTACCTGTATGTACATGTACATTACATGCATGTCTCATGCAGCCAGGCTTTTGGAGTGTTCTCCATGCAGGGTGTTTGAACCAGTTTACATGTACATTCGTGCAACATGTTCTCAGTTGGAACTTGTCAGATCATGGGACTTTAGCATTATCAACACTAAAAGGACCTGAGTGACTCTGTTTTGTGGTTAGGATTTAGTTAACTAAGAGGCCACTGCATTGTTCTAATAAAATGCATTGTGCACATGAACAGGTGCATACATACATGAACATGTACATTACATGCATATAGTACATCAGCTATCCCCCAAAATCATTGTACAACGTGTATTTGGTGACATATAAGACTTGAAGGTTTTCATGGTGAAAGAAACTAGATTTATAGTAAAGATTGCGGTAACACCATGTATTTATCTCTTCTTTGAGTATGTGTGGTTCTGAGAAGAGTTATTCCCCGGTTCTTCTCAGAACCACACATACTCAAAGAAGAGATAAATACGTGGTGTTACCGCAATCTTTACTATAAATGTATCTGGTGAACAGGTACATGTACGTGCATGTACTTGTACAGATTTATAATTTCACATGCATTTTTTAAGTGAAATTTTATGAATTAACACACATGTATTCAATACCAGTCACAGTCATTATGCCAGTCAATATTTTGTGAATGATTACAAGGTGAGTCATGAATATTATACAATTAGTATGGACTGAAAGAAGGGCATAGGTCAGCTGGAGAAGTCACTAGTCCGTGTACAGGTGCATACATGTACATGTACATACTGTACATGTACACTGTACATGCACTGTACAGTACTGGTATACATTGTATGTGTACATCATGTACATTGTGTTTTGTGTACTTGTTCTAAACTGTAAATTCCCGCTCTTTGAGGATCCTGGCTAGAATTCCACAGAGCATTCAAGGAAGTACATGTACTGTACATTGTACATCTACAGTAGGTCTACGGTGCATATAAAATGCATCACAGAGTACATGTACAGGTGTACCTGTACATGAAATGCCATAGTGTGCATTGTTTTCTTCTAATGCTAACACTCAGTTTCATAAAAATACACCTGTACAATTAGAGCACATGTACATGTACATATGTACATATACTGGTACAGCACATTGTACGTGTACCCATGTACATGTACTCTGTACCCAGTATGTATGTATGTAATTTGGTACATGTCCCATATATTGGTACATGTACAGTACATGTGCGTATGGTGCATTTTTAGCCATGCATAATTACAGCACAGAGTATGAAAACTTATCATGTCTGTCCGAACAAAATCAAAACTGCTCTGGCAAATCGTTTGACCAACATATCAATGACAGCTCTTAAAATGTCAACACAATATGTGGGATTATGGTGTCCGATTTATTATTACCGGTAGTTTTGTGTTACATGTACATTTACGTTGATTACACCCAAGGCATTCATCAGGGCTTATTGCTCATCACCGGCTGATGTCACCCAGTGCCATGCTTGTATGAACACTCAAGTGCACGTACATGAAATTGTCCCGTAATTCTTTGCGCATTGTAAAACGTACGTCATGCTGTCATCAAATGTTCAATTTCCTTGGTAACCCATGCATGACACCTAACCTGGGTACCAGGCAATATGGACCAATAGTGGTTGGCTGCGTTCATACGGTTCCTCCAGTTCAACCCGAGTGTGGTGCACGCACATCATATTTGTATATGTGCGATGGGAGTATACATGTACCTGTATCCTTGTTGACCTGCGGGTCTTAATTATTCCTGCTGAACACGGGTAGCTCGCTCAAACGCAGCCTTTAGTCATGGCTCAAACTTGCTCCGAGTTTGACTGTTTCCCGGTCCCCATAGTTTAAAAAAAATTGATAATGGGGTTGGGAACCCCAACTCTACCTTTTATATAATGTGGCAGATCGAAAGTTTGTAATTACAGAACAAAATTGATTGTGTTATGACATTTTGTCCGAGCATTTTTTTGGTCTAATTTTGCACTCTGCAGCATATACCAGTACAGTGTACATGTACGGTATGCACCTTGTTCAGTCACTCCAGACTTTCCAGTGACATTTGGACTAAGTACAGATTGATATGCACTAATTACACCAGCGTTACCAGGAGGTTTACACCCTCTTTGTCATGATTTGTGTGATTCAAGCCATGTCTGTACATTACAGGTACATGTACATGTACGTGAACATGTACATGTACATACACGACGAGAAGCATGCACATGTACGTCTCTAACTACAGTAACATACCGGTACGTTGAATTCCATGTTCATACTGGTTCATATGTACATGTAACATGCATAATAGTACATTGTACATGTATGTATGTGTAAATGTGCACACTACCAGTACAAGTTTATTTGAATCATGTCTTGCTGTTATGGAGATAACAGAGTAAGCGTGAATTGTGGATACTGGTGTGTGATACTGTACAACGTCAAACAGGGAGTCGGTAATTGAAGCCATCTGTAAACAGATTGTCTAACAACTGTTCAACAGAATACCGTTTTAATTCACCTGAATCAGCCCTAAATAAAGTAGAACTGACTGTTATATATGGTCATTTACTGGCTTGACACATGTGCAGTACATGTGCCCAGTTGGTCACCCATTTTTATAATATATTCGCAGCTAATGTATTACACCTACAGGAATGCAACATTACTAAGGGAATTGTTACAGGATTTGCTGGTTTTGAACAAACATGTTTATAATTGGCTAGAATCCTACACTTGAAATCGAGCCATTTGTAAGTCGTGTAACTCGTGTTTGTCATCCAGAACAATATGAGCCAACATGCTGCGTCGTTTGACAATTAATGCTGAGCCTGTGAACCATTGCCCGCAATCCAGCTTGCTGCTCTGATTCGGCCTGGATACAACAACGTGTGATGGTTGTGGGCTGTTAAGTACCGGGTTTCAGTGCACGCCTAACGACTTGATCAACCTGACCCTGGATGGATATTCATGAATTCCACCACTGCACTGCATATTCATATTCAATAGTACATACTGTGTAGCTCACACCACATAACAGACTCATAATTAATAATAATTTATTCATTTATAAAGCACAAATTTCATGTACATGTAGATATGTTCAAATGTGCTGTGCAATGAAGACATTAAGCGTGGAACAATGAATACATTTAAACATGGTTGAGCCGATGGCATACAAGGGCGTCTCGGGCAGCTGCCAAATGACCCATATTCACCAACATCAGTAAAGGGGAGACAGTAAGAAGTAGTTACAGTTTTAGAGGTGGGAGGAAAACCCCAAAGGAATATTCTGGGTAAAACCCTGGGAATCAGGTAGGGACTGAAAATGCAATCCACATGTGGACCGTGTTGGGAATCGAACCTGGGACCACAGAGGTGGATGGCGAGGAAAGAACTACCGGTACCTTGCCGACCTGACTCATCCATTTTCTATACATGTAGGGATGCCTATATTTGATCAGTGCTAGTTTCTTTCATACATGTATCTATTTACTATCTTTTTGGTAAAAAAATGATGCTTTTATGTTACGGGTAAATTATCTTTGTAGAATAAAGTAAACACCCTCTTCAAGGAACGAGACTGTGGTTGTTGCTGATAAATGTCCAACTGACCAATCAAACTGCCCCTAAAATAAATATTCATATAGTTGGGATTCTTAGCCATTCAGAATGCTCGGTCCAATTGTGGTAGCAAACCCCATATGTTGTGCACAAAAGGACTTGCAAATTGTTCAAGTCGGTAATTGGGCACTGCCGAACACGCATATTGGGGAGCGAGGTTGCATTGACTGTTCCCATGTGTTATTAAACGGCACATTAAACCACACTACTTGCGCATCACAGTAAAGGTGGACTACTTGTACACCCAGTCAATTACTGATTTGATTTCAAGTCCACTGGAAACCATGCTATTGGCATTGATTTGCAATATGGCTTTAATTCATGTACCAATACACTGCAGCTCCTGTACTGGGCCCCTTGCTAGTTTCTTGCTGTATCGTCCAAAGGCATATATTGATTCCCTTTATACTTACATGTATGTACATGTACACACTGTACCTTTAGTTTCCTTCCCAAACTCAAAACAAGTTGAAAATTTTGACAATTTTGTTCATCAAATGTTTCATCTTCATGCACTCGCACAGTATCCCGTTTCACTGAAAGTTCAACACATGGCTTTACACAGCATGTGATGCAGAACTAAGTAGTGCATGTACCAATGTAGTGGACTAAACTTTAGAAGTCCTGTAAGTGTGGACCATACCCATGGGCTTTGTGGTGTTTATTCTTCCAAGTGGAGTACAGGGGAAATGACACATTTCCATCAACATGATGCATTTTCTGTTGCCTAGTGTCATGTGTTTGTGTACATGGCTATTTATGTACTGGTGTGTGTCTGATCAAGTTCATGTGATTAGATTGGGCTGGCTTAAGATGAGGAGCAACCTTGTCCAAATAGTCCTAATTCCTTGCTATTTTTAACTTGACCTACTGTGCCTGAGCAGTTGTCCCTATACATCCACAGGATGAAGAGTGCATCATTGTGTGGGTTAAAGTTGGCAGGCCATGCAGTTGATGTGAATAGTCTTTCATGTATAGTATAGAGACATGAACACTCTTGAAACACGGTAGATCTGATAGGAATGAAGACCTCGCTTCTTATCTGCATTTACTGGTTTAGTACTGGAAGCAAATCACTGCAGTGTCTGTTTAGAATGTATGCACAAACCGGTAGGCGTACATGTGCATGTATGGTACATGTACACTGCAAATGAATAGGATAATTTGGGTTTTGTTTGCAGAGTAGATTTCCTTCTGTACAAGTTTTAAAAAGTTTTTAAAAAGTGCATTGATGAAACTTTACGTATGAGAATGAGGTGTACTCTGTGCCATTAAAATTGTACCAGCACAAAATGAAATTTAGGACAGTTTGGTTAGCTATGGGTTCATCTACCGGTACCGTACACATGAACATGTTCATTAATTACACGAACATGCATACAGCTTTGGTGATAAGTTAGTGTTGGCTTCATTATCAATACTCAGAGGAACATGTACCCGGTACTGTTTTTCCTCGATATGATGAGTTTATGCTTGCAAATCTCATTGATGTGTGTTGTCCATTTGTTACACTCTTCTCAATTGCATACATGTATACTGTACATGTACAGATAGTACACTCTACAGTACATGTAAATGTACATGTACATGTAATAGCCTACATGTACAATGTAGATCTCCCATTTTGGTAAGCTGTTCGTTCATCTACATGTACAGATAGTACACAGTACATGTACACATGTTATAACCTACATGTAGATCGCCCATTTTGGTAAGCTGTTCGTTCATCTACATCTACATGTACATGTACAGATAGTACACAGTACATGTAATAACGTACATGTAGATCTCCCATTTTCCCATGTCATGCAAATAGAATTCTACCCTCCTTTTCTTACTCGTAGTATATCACAAACATGTTGTATTCCAATCAATTTTTCAAACCTTCCATATTCTCTGCAGATAATGCATCCACAGCACAGATTCCACACATGCCTAGAGGCTAGACTTGACATTTGGGCATTCATTCTCATATATTTGTTTGGCTGAAAATGTACATGTACATGTGAATTTACATATTCTGTGCGTCTACTGGTGTGACTTGTATGAGTACGCACATGTACATTGTATGTACATACAAAAAATCCCAGAAACAACCACTAGTTATTTACCTGGAAGAATTAAAAAAATTGTAACTCTTAATCAATTTGGAAAGAACAAGTCACTGAAAAAGCAATTCTGAGTCCCTTTAAGTGGCCCCTGGACTCCCCCATTACCTGTGAGACTCTGGTCCCATTACTAAATTGTCCTGCACAGTAAAATACAGTATAGCTGGCTATAACATGTACATGTACAGGTATACATGTACTTGCACATGTATGCATGTGCTCTGTTCTCGGCCACACAGTGAGGTGATTTTTTTTTACCATACTTGTATTTGAACAATTTGACTTTTGTGATTTTTCTGTGTGCGTTACACTTGATGTTGCGGTAAGTTTCCTGTTTGCAAATACCGGTGAATGAATGGGTTCAAGTTGCCATTAGCAACAGTGATCTAAGCACCCAAATAAAAGGGCACATCATAACAGAAGAGTACTGTAAATTATCTGAATTGTACATAATTTATGTACTGGTACCCTGTTGCATCATGTCTGTGTACTTCCGTAAGGATTGACTTCCCAATCCAATAATGACCAGACGGTCTTCAAATGTATGTACCGGTACATGTACCGGTACTCATGTACTGATGTGAATAACGGATGCACATGTACATGTACCTGTACATACACATGTACATTATGTATTTGCCCATAGGCATGTTTCTATTGGACTTTTTCTTCCGTGGGCAAGCTGAACCTTACTGCGACATTTTTTCGTTTCTATCTACCGCGCATTCCCACATGGCTTTTTTTTTTAGAACTGTGACGGAATGTGTATTTGCTGTTTTAGGCCTCATAAGACCGGCTGATTACATGTACTGGTACATTGCCTGCGCTGTACAAATCATGACAGCAAAAATCTAAACCAAAAATGACAAAATCAGACGAATTTGGCCAAATCTGCCACAAATGAGATGAACTTGTATACATGTAGGAAAAGCCTTCGGCACAATGTGTACATGTTTATCCAGGCACGCTTCACTGTGTGTGCTTGGCATGCTGCTGTACTGTACGCACAGAGCTGGAGACTGGGAACCATACAACCATTTTCGCCTGTCCGCTATCGATCTCTGTGTACTGTAGCAGTTGTCTGGTTCGTAGGTTTAGCGTGGTCGCGTTTAATCTACATTGTACAAGAACTGGTCCCATTGGACTTTTTTGTGCCCCTGCTAACTTTCTATGGCTGCACGGAAATCTTCCATGATCCTTTGCGGCCTGTTAGTTTTACATCATGATCATGGTACATGTAGGTTGACAGAGATGTTATGATAGTTTACCACATTTTCCCATTGGATTTAATTTTGTAATTTTAGAGGAAAGTTGTGGTAAGATAACCAAAAACAAGTCCAGTGGGAATACGGCTTATACCATACAGCAGGTAACGCCTTGGTAACAAAATTCACTGTTCTTACACATGTACACGTACATGTACGTGTACATGTTCAGGTACCAAGTACAGGTACTTGTATTTAATTAAATGTACCGTAGTTGGCGTGGGATTACTACAGTAGGTACTCTGGACTAGTACTTATGTACTGGTAATGGTAATATACAAGTAAGTACCGTACATGTACATACCCTGTTGATCTTCAAGTACAGTATGTGTATATGATACATGTATCAATTTCTAGCAAATTTATTGCCAATTTGCTTCATTCTCTCCTCTTAGTTGCCCACCGAGAACCTTCCTCCCTGCACTCTGTCGGATCTTCCTTGATGAGCATGCTCCAGATAATGTCTTAGAAGTCACCGCTCGTGCCATCACCTACTACCTAGATGTCTCAGCTGAATGTACCAGGCGGATTGTGGCAGTGGATGGCGCCATCAAAGCTCTGTGTAACAGGCTAGTTGTGGTAGAGTTGTCTTCTAGAACCTCCAAAGACCTTGCTGAACAATGTATCAAGGTATGATAAGGGAAGTTCTGGGATGGTGGGTGTCTCATTCTTAGTTGCAGCTAGTCATTACGTCACCGGTTACGTTACCGGTGCTTGCAATTTTGTAAGGTCAACTCAAGTCAAATACATTGTATGACAAAGCATTCCTTTGTCACGGTTCATTTCTTGTAACTGCAATATATCTGACTTTATTTGTGACCCAACTCTTTCTTCTTGGAATTCATGTCTACCGTGATTGTTTTTATAGACCAGCCCAGGAGAATGGAAATTAATAATGGACCAAATCAAAGGGGAAGGATATTATTAACATCCATTCTCCTGAGTCAGTCTTAAATGAATATTTAAGAATGGCCAAACACATACGTGTACCTGTTCTTATTTCCATGCATAAATACATACCTTTTGAGTCATACATGTAAATGTAAATAAAGTTTAGAAATAAATTTCCTATCTTTACTTAGCAATTTCACTTTCTGGCAATTTCACTTTCTGGCCCCTCTAGCCAGCCCATGTTACCAGTGTGTTGGTCTCAAGACCTGGTCTTGGTCTTGAGACGGTCTCGAGACCATTTTTTGGGGTCTGGGTCTCAGTCTTGGTCTCGTCCTATCAAAGTCTCGGTCTTGAAGTCTTGGTCTTGATCTTAAAGGAGTGGGTCTTGGTCTTACATGTACACGTAAATGCCTTGGTCCTGGACATCAAGGTCCCGGATACAACACTGCATGTTACGTTACGTGCCATTCATGAGGAGTCATAAACAATGGTTTGTAGTACAGGTACATGTGGTGAAGTGGTGAGGAACACAATGAGCCAGTAGTGGGAGACATTATCAACATCCATTCTCCTGAGCTGGTCTTAAACCTACGGTACATGTACGTTTAAGACCAGCGCATGGTCATGCGATTATCTCAAAAATATGTTGCTCATTAAAATCTACCGGTACATATGCCCCTCCTTGTGTAAAAACTGATGATATTGCCTACTAGTCAGCTAGTACATGAATTCATTAGGGTGGCTGTTATACATCATACATGTACAGGAGTATCACCCTTCATCGCTGTCAGATTTTATCCCTAAATACATTTGCCCAATAATGTCAAAAGAGGGTCTGATTTTCATTTATCGTTTGGTGTTTTAATATTGTTCAGTGAATTGTTCTTTTCCTTCATACTACTGTATGAGCCAGCTGTACACGTAGTTTTACTAGCCAAAATTTGAAAAGTCAGCCATATACAATGCGAGGTACCAGTACCTCTAGAAGGGGGGAGACAAAACGTCAGCCCATGGCATTGTAACTTTCAGGGAGGTCATGACCTAATATAGAATGTATGGGCGTTGTTACAGTATGATTGACATGCATTATATTATGATGTTGCCATCTCCACCGTGCATGAAACGTGACAGGATATCAGCAAGTTGCCAAAGTGTTCCACACTGTGTGCAGCAAGCTGAGCGTGGCACGCTGCATGATTTACATGTACATGTACATGTATGTTGTGAACTGAAATGTAAAGTGTGCTTAATTTTCATTGCAGTATTTTGGAAGTGTGGCACCTAAAGGTTTTTCTACCCATGGATGTTAATTATCTGACATGCATACTGCAATAAGGCATTTTCACGTGACCATGGTAAATGTCCGATCAAATGCTCGCAATGGCAGAACAAAATTGGCTGTGCTAGGACGTTTCATCCGACCACGTTTTGCTGTCTAATTTCCCGCACAGGTGTACATGTACATGTGTACCGGTTCATTTGAATAACTTGTACGTGCTCATCCAACTTAAGGGCAAGTTTTTCAGTGTTGCTGGATCTCTTTTCTAACCTAGACTTTCAATAGAAAGAGCTGGAATTACCGTACATTTACCAGTAAGTTTTAAAAAATAAAGCTTACTACTGGTATTGTACTTGTACATGTACACATGTGACTTCCATGGTCAGTCACCTACATTGTACATCATGTACCGGTATGCACCTGTACATATTGATTTTGTATGCCGGAAGTGTCCATGATTTGACAGTAATTAATGTCAAGTTCACAATGAACATGCACACATGTACATGTACATATATGTAGACATGTACATGTACAACCATGTTACATGTACATATGCTTGTTATCCATGCATGGATGGATGCACATGAGCTAAGGCAAGGTCATGGGAATGGTATTTCAAGTTACAACTGATTGTGCATGCACAGCGTGTGAACATACATGTACATGTACATGTACTGTACATGTACATTGTGTTGATGTACTGGTATATGTACACACACAAAGATGGCTGGCTCACAGTACACCTGCTGTTCGTAAGCAGATTGGGAATCTACATGACAGACATACTGTACATGTACATGTTCATGCATACACATTGTACAATTTTTAAAAAGTGGCTTTAATTAAATGTTTTACAATACTACATGTACATGTTGTGTATGAAATTTGCACTGTTGTGATGCTAATTTGTATACACAATGCCGTATCCATAAATTACCGACATGTACGGGTGTACATGTTCATGTACATGTTTGTGTGTATTTATACAGGTTCGGACACCACCTGTACATGTAAATACACTGTACATGCACATGTACATTGTACAATTCATGAATGGTTAAATTCATATTTTGTAGTCACCTGTCAGTTTATTGAGCTTTTTGACATCAGACCTTTTTTAGACAAACATACTGGTAGAGGTGTTTGCCACTAATTATTTCATTGATAAAATACTGAAGCACTGCACAAGAAGCTGTTTGGATTTTCCTTACTTGTACATTTGTAAATCTGCACAGTACACACGTGCATGTACGTTACTTTGCTGTTAGTTTGCTTTTTTATTCACAGAACTGCTTGGGTATTTTACTACATGATCATGTATGTGTATTGATTTCCTTTAAAATATTTATTGAATAAGGCTTTCAGAATCTACCGGTACATGTGCAGTGCTTCAAGTTTATTGTACGTACATGTACAGTAATTCAGCCCATGTTCAGCTGTACATGTACATGCACATGTATACGTGTGCTGAAATGCATGTATACGTGTACAGTCTACAGAGATCTTGGTTCCGGTACCGTAGGCCTTGAATTGCAGTGCATTTTAGGGATTGTTCAGCCTGAGTACATTATTACTCCTTTGCTTCCCCCCCCCAAAAAAAGAGAAATTTGAAACAAAAATATAAACGATGGTGAGATCTGATCTGTAATTTGGTAATCAGGTTGGCCCTTTCAGTGTTTTCAGAATGAATGGCTTTGATTAAAACCAACACCGGTATGATACATGCAGAGTATCAAAGGACATGACCAGAATTACAGCAGAAATGTGACACTTGTTTGATTAAAAGAAAAAACTAAGGCCAAATAAATATACCACTACAGTAGGAGTTTCCTGTTATGGATTTTTCTGTAAATTTGGAGTTCAAAAGTGTGACATTTTTGTGTCTCTGTTACATGTACATCTGACCTCTGTTATTTGACATTGAAATATCACCGGAATTGATTTCAAACCTTTACTCTTTGTTTGGCAGGTAATTTGCATAAATTCATCACTCTTGGAAATTAGAAAAAATGTCCTTACAAAATCATATGTCAGATGTGACAGGGACCCCTAATTTAAAGAATTACTCCTATCTAAATCAGTAGAACAGTAGGGCCTATCATTTTCTTTTCCGGTTTTGAAAAATAAAAAACTAATACGCACATGTTCATGTACATGTACTGTATGGTGCAGGTTTAGAACTGTTCCAATGGACATCAACCCTTTCACGTGTCATTGGCCATGTTTTCACTGTAAACTGCAGATCAATAGGAAAAACTAAGTGTACACATGTACTTTGGAAAAGAACCAATTACAAATGAACACCTGCTCATTCACACCTACAATGTACGGTACATGTATATGTACAAAGTACATGCACCGGTTTGATAGCTTCCCATTACATGATGTATATTGTAAATTATACAATGTATTTACTCCTACATGTAGGCATTATGATGTATAATGCGCTCATTGAGGTACACATGTACATTTCATGTACATGTAGGTACATGGACATTTACATCATGAACATGCATGTTTACATGGACATTGGCCAGGAGTGCATGATATTTGCACGTGATCAGTGCCATGATGTTGAGCATTCATCCTCTCGTGCCAAGCTACATGTATTTCTGTTATTTTGATCTCATGCCAATTGATCTCTTGCCAAAATAGAAGGCACAGTTCTACATGTACATGTGTACATCATTTACAGACAATTTTATTGGCCTTTTCCTGTCTTGCAGTGTGGCTTCATCGTAGATCTGTACTGCACAGTGTTCAGTCATAAGGTCCCTGCATCAGTCATTTGCCTAAAATTCCTCTCCATGCAGCCACATTGCTTTAAAGAGTCCATGATGTGAAGTTTATTTGCAAACTTTTTTTGCAGCTTTCTACACTGGAAACAGCAAACAGACCATCTGACATATTTTTGGTTTATTTGTCAAGTTAACTTTAAAAGAATTGAAATGGCACAACATAAATTAAGAAGTGGATTAAATGGGACCTAAAGGCACATAATTTACAATGAAAAATAAATATAACACTGTACATGTACATGCACTTCAAGATTTGCCATTTGTGGTTTTCATGGTTTCCATGGTTCGCATAAGGAAGTTACATGATGCATGTATGGTACATGTAGATGAAGAATCACAGGCACATGCATTGCAGATGTTTGGACTTTAATGATTACTATTGATATGTACATGTACATGGATAATGTATATATATTTGCTTATATTTCTTGACACATTAGAACACTGAATTGATAGTTGTTGATGAAATCGTATATACAGTACATGTACATGTATGTATGAGTGTCATGCATGTATATGTACATGTACATGAATGGAGGGTGCAATATACATGTACATTGTACATGTACAATGTACTATCACTACATGTGCATGTAGTGATAGACGAGACGAGATAAAGATCAAACTGTATTCCAGTTATACATGTAATTTACGGTAGACTTTTTATGCACATGTACATGTTCCCACACGTGTACATGTTCCAGAACCGGTGCATAAACAATTCCACATACATGTATATGAATTCAATGTCTTGATAATGTACATGTACATAGAAAATGTACATGTATGTACAATGTACATGTATGTACAATGTACATGTATGGTACCAGTATTACACCTGTACATGTATGTACAATGTACATGTATGGTACCAGTATTACACCTGTACATGTACAGTATGTACAATGTCCATGTATGGTACCAGTATTACATCTGTACATGTATGTACAATGTCCATGTATGGTACCGGTATTACACCTGTACATGTATGTACAATGTCCATGTATGTACAATGTCCATGTATGGTACCAGTATTACACCTGTACATGTATGTACAATGTCCATGTATGGTACCAGTATTACACCTGTACATGTACTGTTTTCTCCCTTTATGTTTCCCATCATTACGCATACATGTACACACAATAGATCCTGAACACTGCTGAAAGTGAAAGTTGACCCCTGGTGGCGTGCTTCCGGAACCCTTGGATAGGAAAAATAACATGCAAAGATTTTAGGATTTGTAATATCTTTTCGTTCAGTTATTTCTTAAAAATACAACTTGGAAAAAGGGCTTTGGAAAACATTTGCTAGAATATCAATTTACAGAAACTGAAAAATCACCTGATCTACATGTAAAAGAGAAATATCCTGCCAAAAATTGACCCATCACTTCCGAAAATCTAAAATACATGAAGAGCAATCCAATGCAGTGGTCTCGTACGCGGATGAACATTTACGGTTTGAAATTTTATGGTAGTCTGTCGGTAAAAGCTGAAATAAAACAGATCCAAATATTTGATACAGTTTCAATTTATAAGGTACAAATGTAATTAACTTAAAGCATTAATCTACTTTACGAAAGATTCTAATATTTATGTAACCTTTGCTGACAACAACTTTGTTATTTTCAAATCAGCGGAACATGGAACCCATCCACTACAAGTAGGTACAAGTAAATGTTTGCAACGTTTTAGAGTCTCGTTTTCACGTAAGCACAGGGAGTGAAAACAAATGTGCATGAACAAGGAGACCTAGGTACAATATCGCCGGATGTGAAAGGTCGTTGATGAAATTCATTTTTTACCCATCTCCAGGTGACTTTTCCTAGATATTAGTAGGTAAAATTCCAACATGTGTTTCATGGGATGGCATCAGCATTTCAAAAAATTATCGAACGTGGTAGGACTGCCCAATGTAAAATCCCCGTAGGCTGACCGCACGAGGGTTCCGGAAGCTCGCTACATGACCTTTTACTTTCAGGCTCTGTTTGTATGTACCAGTAGGTTTGAAGGGCTACATGTACGTTACACATCTACGCGTTCATTAGATTGAGGTTATAATGTTACTCGGATAAATTTGAGTTACAGTACATGTAGCTTCTTTGACTTTTGAACAGTGTACCGGCCATGCTGACGTACATAATAATGGAAAGTACATGTAGGGTACACCTACTTGCATTATACATGTAGATGTAATTAATTGTGCCTTCTGTGAAGTCAAACAAATGGAAGCAAATTGTGTACATAATGTATACATGTACATTGTACATGTGCAGCATACACCTACAGTACATACAAGTACCAGTATCTTTTACTGCTAATGTACATGTATACATTGTACCTGTCCTGTACATGCTGTATGTATGCACGGTTGCCCTTCATGATGAAATCCTCTGAGTACACATGTACCTATGTACATGTACCTTTGATGTTCCACTTTCAGTTGGGTTAATGTGCCATCTGCAGTTTCAGATCTAGATGACTATTAACACTATCTGCAGAGTGAGTTCACAATTTGCATACATGCATGCACATACATGTACATGTACATACTGGTACATGTACATGTGCGTACCGGTATGTACATGTTCGGTAGTATATAAAGTCATTAACAAAATGTTTATGCACATGTGTATTTGTTAACATGACAGAAACCTCCCACTTTTGATGAGATTAGTGTAGATTATGCATCATGCATTGAAAGGCTGTGCTTACGAACTTACCCCAGTACTTATACATATACTGTACATAAAAAAGACTGAGATACATGTACCTAAGAGAACTCAACATTGTAACATTTTCCATGTAAAATTGAGTATGACCTCACCCTATGAACTGTTTCCATAATTACATGCATGCATGTACGTGCACATGCACATTCAAAGTTCAGTGCGTAAATAAAATTTACATAAAGTTGATTTGATCTGTAGTAAAGATTGCGGTAACACCATGTATTTATCTCTTCTTTGAAACGTCAAGTTATTCCCCGGTTCTTCTCAGNAAGTTGATTTGAGTTGATATGTACAATGTAAGTACATGTACCTTTTTAAATGTCTCTAAAACTGGTCCTGAATCAACCTGTGTCAACTGAGGATTGCGAGGGAGGCGAAGTGGGACATGGTTCCGACACTTCTTTCCGTGGATGGAGACCATAATTTATTTTTAACAAAATACAAACAAAGAAAGGTCACAGAGATAACCTGATAACAAAAACTTTATAAGATAGCATTGTACAACCATATTACATGAACCCAATTGCACAAAATTTGAAATAAATTATGCAAAAGTGATTTTTAAAAATAAACACAATCAGATTTGAAAGAAAATACGCCCACAGTCTTTCCCATTTAAAAACCACTTTTCCAGTTTATCCAAACAAACAAAATAAGTGTCATGTGTATTAAGACCCGATAAAAACATTGGTAATATTTTGAAGTTTTTGTGGATATTCTGCACAAGAAGCATTTGTCCGTAGTAGTGCAAGGATACGTACATTGATATACATGTACATGTACGTGCACATGTGCACACAGAAATCATGGCCGACCATCAATTGACAGAGAGCCAAAGCTGAAATTGATAAAACTAACGAAGGACAATTCACAATAGCTTAAACATAACATGGGGTATCCTTTTTGAAACACTATTTCAGTTACCAAGATATATAACATGTGTGGAAGGACCAGAGAAAAATTCAAAAGTTTTATTTAAAAATACCCTTTTTACGTTCGCAATGTAACATACACAGACATCTTTCATGATTTTCTCCAAAATGTCACTTCTGATTAACAAGAAACACATCACAAAATGAAATCTGAAGCCTGATCATATTTCTCTGTTATAAATTCAGAAAAATCTTACACAATGCAGAAGATCTTCGTAGATAGATTTTGGTATATGTACATGTACATGTAGTTGTTCTCTGGTAGGCATCGCCATTTTAACAAGCAATTTAGCAAGTAACTGTGACTTTGTTGAATTTTAGTGCATGCGCACAAACTACATGTAACGGTAAGTGGAAGGGGTGAACATACGTGTCATGATTGGGACTCCCCGGGACTTCCCATTACGTCATGAGCATAAATTACCATAATGCTCAGTAATGTTCAAGATCGACTGCAAACTCGCCAACCTGGATGCTGGGCATCGACAAAAACGAAGCCTTTGAACCGGAAGCGTACATGTACATGTACGTTCCGTACGGATGTGTTTTACAATTATCATTTACAATGTGATCATTTCATTACACTGATGCTAAAATGTTTTATATTCAACAGAAATTTGACTAAAAGTGTGTTTTATGTTTCTAATGTCCTCCAACCAAATCAAATTTTAAACACAAACTCTTCGATTTCTGTGCTGGTCGGATTGTGGAAATTTACTGTCAGCCAGCTGGAATGCTGGTCACATGCGGCCAGCGACAACCCTAATGTACATGCACCAGTATAATCACAGAATCTGCTCTTCTAATGTTACTAATTTACAAGTAAATTTCAGGGTACCGCACCTTAGTCAACAAGCATGCTACATGTGATTTTTTTTTATTTTACACTTATAAATTTGAAGGGGGAACAGTTAAATCTAGACACTTGAAAGTTGCTAACGATGAGTAATGTGAAGCGGGCCAGTGACATCCGTTTATATAAATACAAATAGGATTATGGAAATGGGAGGAAAAAAATAGAGTCCAACCATGATTTCATCTACTAATTAGAGGACTCTGCCTTCCTCTAACCTTCAAAATCTTCCCAATTGTATTACTTGAAAGGATTTGAGAGGGTTAAGTTGAATCCATTATCTTCTCTTATTCCCTACACAGGTTCTAGAGTTGATGTGTACTCGTGAGTCAGGATCCATCTTTGAGGCTGGTGGTCTACATTGCGTGCTGTCCTTTATTCGTGATAATGGTAGTCAGGTCCACAAAGACACATTACATTCAGCCATGGCTGTGGTATCCCGACTTTGTGGCAAGATGGAACCTAGTGATTCCTCTTTGGAAACTTGTGTGGAATCACTGTCCACACTCCTCAAACATGAGGATCCTCATGTAAGTTAGAGTCAACTTTTTACAACAGCTCTCCTTTTCTCTGCATTTCCTTTCTCTTACATGTATATCCTCTTCACGTTTCAATCCTGAGGTGAATTTCTTCAACAATCAAGGCTTCACATTATAAAAATACTGGTAAAATGGCTTTCACAAGCATGCAACTTTTACTTAGATCAGCTGATTTCCTCGTTTTTCACTTCACACCCTGCTATTGAAAATTGAAAAACACTGTAAAAAGTCTTGTAAAGATTGGAATTTCCTTGTGTGGACTTGGGCATGCGTGAGGGATATTGACAGCTACATGTATTTTGGCCAGAAATAATGGTTGTCTTAAAGTAAAGCAGTGAGTGAGCCAAAACAACACATTATATACATGTACATGTAAGCCACTGTATCCATTACCCATCTGTTAGGGATACATGTATGTCAGTTGAATTTAAATTCTAGATTTGCTATGATAGAAAAATATTTGTCCATGAATTCCACATGATGTAGAAAAGAAAAACTACAATCTGTAAGATGAGCAGTGCCCTTAGAACAACAAATTAACAAGATTTTACTTCAAACAACTGCTTTATTTTTCTCTCTGCAGGTTGCTGATGGGTCCCTGCGCTGTTTTGCATCATTAGCTGATCGTTTCACTCGGAGGGGTGTAGACCCCCTCCCACTGGCCAAACATGGCCTATCACGGGAGTTGTTAGAAAGACTGGCTAATTGTGGCTTGACTGCTGCCATGGCAACAGGTACCAAGGCAGCGGGTGCCACAGGAACCACTCCTGACTCTAAGGGTAACCCTAACATCTCAACTGTCATCAGCTTGCTCTCCACATTATGCCGAGGCTCTCCCAGTGTTACACATGTGAGATACTGATATCATTCTTTGAAATTTCAGATTCTAGTTTTCATGGAAAGTGAAAACAGGTAGTGATGTACTCCGAGATAAAATTACACTTCTTGTTGTGCTACTTTATCTACTGAAATTTGATTCTTTGCTTTGGAAAAGGATAGAATAAATGGAGTGCATTACATGCATATGCAAAAATCCACAGATGAACTCAGGAACAGGTCATCCTCCCATGCAAATCTTTGTCCTTATTTAGAGTAGATACAGGTGCTCTAGAATTCTGGCAGTACCCTTGGATGTGCATCAGAAATTTTATTGAATATTGTTTCTAATACAACAAGGGGGCTTCATGTACCTGTACATTCATATTGAATGCTACCATCAAATCCATCGGCTACCAGTACCACATTGAGTTGTTGGCATGTAACATTGTACACTTTATAAAAAACTCTGCACCGATCTAAAACTGGTCTTTCATTTACAATTACCTTATCTGTATGCACCTGGCCAACTCACCAAGTTTTCCCCACTAAATCTTTAGCATTTAAAGGAAGTTTTGATTTCCCCCATTTCTGGACAGGATTTACTACGATCTGCGCTACCTGGTGCTATAGAGAAGGCGCTGCAAGGCGATGAGAGGTAATGTGAAGTGCCTGTCTTGAGGATTTGGGAATCCTGAAAATACATGTATATTCAATGGTCATGCACGTATACAAGTAACTATTTGAATTGATTATTATTGGATACCAATTCTAATGCGCCATAGAAAACAAATTTCAAATTTGTTTAAATTATCAGTTATTACATTGCACTTCCATTGGTATAATAAAGAACTATCATTTTTATCATAAGAAGAAACTTACAGCCTTGCATTTTCTTGCAGTAACATCCCACCTCAAACGTGAAAATATCACATAAAGCTGGTTTTGTTGTGGGGAAGACAAGACATTTGTTCTGTTACTCTGTAGTTGAGTACTCAGAAATTTATCTCTCTGTCATTTCCTGCATTTGATTCAAGGAAGTTTAAAAGCAAGTGTTGCACAGTAAATGGAGCTTGAAAGCAGAAATTCTAAATAGTACTCAAACCTTGACCAGAGAGGAAAGGAACATTCCCCTGAATATCCACCAGTCTATTTCAAATTTAAAAGCAAAGCATGAAACCTGTTCATGTGAAACTAAAATAATGCCCTTGAAGCCTGAACTATCGTGTTGTTGACCAGGATGTTACATGTGCATAAGTACACTTGCTTGTGTGAATGATTTCATTGATCATTTTAAAGTTATGTTGTTTTCCTTGTGCAAATATTCTAATTATAAACAATAATACCAAGCAGTATTTGTGAATTAATTCCGTAAGTTTTGAATTTATGGAATACACACAAACCATTACACTGCCTGCTTGAATTTGGATTTGGTGCTTGTAATTAGGTGTTGCACCCTATTTCGATAAGGTGCAAAGCAGCTACACCTATCCAAGAAACCTGAGCCCACAGCTATTGAGAAGACCAGATGGACACCTGCTCACCCAATACTTAAATGAGTCTTAGTGCTAAGTAATAGAAGGTAGTTAACTGTACAGTAGGAAATTACAATTCCATGTTGTTTGTTGTTGTACAAAAGAGATATGAAGTCTCAAGTTCCAATCTAGCTGTTATAGTTGTTCAAATTTGGCATGCTTTATTTAGCTGACGGTCAGTAAACACATGAAAAATGTTGTTTCCCCAAGGTGTGTATTGGACACTATGCGTCTGGTGGATCTTCTTTTGGTGTTGTTGTTTGAGGGGCGTACTGCTCTACCCAAGTCTAACATTGGTACAACTGCTCGTACAATGAGTGGTTTGCGACGCCTAGATAGTGCCGGTGAACGATCACATCGTCATTTGATTGACTGCATACGTAGCAAAGACACAGATGCTCTGATAGATGCCATAGACACAGGAGGTAGGGGAATGCTCATTATGTTAATGAGCGAAATACATTCAGTAACATGTATTCTTGAAGTCAGTGGTCCAAAACTTGACAGTAAACCATTTAGTAGATTGATATTGGAGATCAGAAGCTGTGCCCGAAAACTACATAGGGTATGAAATTCTGTTTTCACTTTTGTTGTGAGTACATTTAGGGGTCATCCATTTTTGTCATTTTCACAAGTGTGGAAATTTGTCCTGGCCCCCTCCCCCTGTAAGAGTACAAAATGAAATGCTGATTTCTCTTTGGTGTCTGAGGACCCATTCTAACTCACAATGTACAGCTGTTAATGTGCAGTAGACGACCAGAGAATAGTGGCAGGAGGAAAAACAATGTCCATGACAGGCCTTGACATTCGCGGTTTCCCAAGTGCCCGGGACAAATTCTTCTTTCAGTTCGGGCAAGTAATAATTAAGGACAAATTGCCCCATGAACAGGTACCTTTTTCTTAAAATAAAAGTGTCCATTTTTTGTGGCCAAGAATAGCAGTCAGAACATGTGCCTTTGATTTGATCTCCTCTTCACAAAAGCTTAAAAAAGTGGTAAAAAGTATACAGTTACAATGATTTTTTGCATCGTTCCCATACAAGGGAAAATGCATACATAAATAAACTGTAATGTACACTTGTGTCTGGGTACCAAACCTCATAGCACGCACGGTGTAGCGGAGCTTTGGGGGGGATGCTCTAACACTGTGACTGTGACTTCAACGTTAGTGAATTTTTCCTGGTACTTGTGTATGTACCTTTTATGTATGACACCAGGCAAAATCATCATTGCCCAAACTTGTTTGAATGATGCATCCGAGTCCTGCGCACACGCAATAGTTGGGGGTCATAGTTAGCTGGTCTATCATAATCGTCATTTTTAACATGTTTCTAAAAGCGTACGTAACCAATTCACCCCCTCCCCCCAGCGTACGCTTTGTACTCTCATGGAAATGACAACAAATGATGGATGATCCCTTATATGCATGAGCAGTCTGCAGTCTGTGTAAACATCATGTGAAATTGTTTTGTAATCTAATTGATTGGTACCTGGTATCATTAATCTTGGAAGTGTTCCTTGTCAAATTTAAACCTTAAAGGAACCAGGAAATTTTTTTATAAATTTTACTAAAAACCCTTGAAATTGCATCTTTGGGTTTCAATTAACCTGATTTTAAATTTTGGTTTTGCAATTTTAACCTGTATTTTGATGCTTTTTTGGTTTTTATGCTAATGCTATTTACATATTCAAGAGCAGAACTATGATGTCATCCAAAGCACTGAATCTCAATGTTGCATTGATTTGTGCACAGAAAGTTTCTAGATTTTTTAACCACTGTTATGGCAGATTTTATTTTCTTTGACAATTTATTGCTATGTAAGTATACGGCAATAATCCAGCAAAAATCCTTTTCACAGAAATGTTCCCAGATAGCAAATTTGGGGTTCACAATTTGAACATGAAAACATGCAACCTGAACCATGTCTTCCTGGAATTACATCATCGCAAAAGTGCCCTCACTTGTCCAGAAATGCTTGGTTAATTTTTAATGTTTGAAAAAGTACACCGTTCAGTTCACGTAACTCAAAAAAGATGTCAAACAGTCTTCATACATGTCAGCAGAGTACAGAGATACACAAACTGTGATGCTAAGAAAAATTCGTTTCCTGGATCCTTTAATAACGAGGCTGGTGTACCAGATGAGAGTCTCAATAATCGATCCTTGTGATTTCAAATGAATTTGTGTTTACTTTTTACAGTTGAAGTCAATTATATGGATGATGTGGGCCAAACACTCCTCAACTGGGCCTCTGCATTTGGAACTCAGGAAATGGTGAATATTTCATAGCTTTTACCCTAACATCCTACATATTGTTCAAGAATCAGGTATTACTAGTCGCTAATCAGTCTCCATCATGTCACATGTCTGGTCAGGAGTTACCCTAAAATCCTACATATTGTTCAAGAAACAGGTATTACTGGTCGTTAATCAGTC
>NW_019091361.1:188841-225003 GCF_001949145.1 Acanthaster planci
GATCATGAGTAACAGGACAAACAGTGAAAAATAATTGCTTTGACACAATTGGTTTGAATAGCTTGTCAGCTGAGTCAAGACTTAGAGGACTTGATAATAATTCTGCTTGGTATCTTCCTGAATCCATGTAGCATTTTTTATACGTACATGTAAACTTTCTCATTAGAAACTGAAAATATAGAATTACAACAGTTTTTACTTCTAAACATTGAATGTTGGAGAAAAACAGCAACTTGATAGAAACATGTGCATTAGAACATGCTTTATAACTTCTTCAATATTTTCTTTGCAAAAATTTATTTCATTTTTATACAAACTTAAAATAGGTCGAGTTTTTGTGTGAACGAGGAGCAGATGTCAATCGAGGTCAGAGGTCATCATCACTTCACTACGCTGCTTGCTTTGGCAGACCCCAAGTTGCAAAGGTGCCTTGAACCCGTGATTCAAAATGCGAAACTTACACGGCTACTTGTTATAAAATCAGAGGCTCATTAGGAAACTGATGACTTAAATAAGGGAATTTGATGGCTCAAATGAGGAAACAACTTATTTTCTTTAAATTGGAATATTTGTTTTTCAAAGGTCACACTCAAAGAAACCGATGTAGTCTTTTTAAATAAACAATCTGTGAACTTTCTGTTATTCTTATGGTTACCGACAGTGAAATGTGAATGTGCCAGTGGAAGGAATTCACATTTCAAAATGGAACAGATACTGTTATTTCCAAACTGTGTATGGAACAGGTTGTACGGGAATCAAAAGGAAATATTATTTTGCTAGGAATTCTTGTAAACAGTCTGATTCTGTGAACCACTTTCACTTTCATTTTTCACAAATCTGTAGAGGCTTGTACAGTGACATAAAATCTATCAAGCTTACAAGCCCTGTTCTAGAGATTTGTAATTCTCTCTTTATATCCATCTTTGTGTTAGACACTTCTAAGGCATGGTGCCAATCCTGATTTGCGTGATGAAGATGGCAAAACTCCACTAGACAAGGCAAGAGAAAGAAACGACGAAGGTCACCGTGAGGTCATGCAGATCCTCCAGTCACCAGGTAAGCTCAAGGTCATCTAATTATAATCAGATGGTAAAAGGTGTAAGAGTTAAGGAAACAATTGTTACAGGTGAAAGTTCTTGAAGGTGAGAAAAAAAAGTACTGTACCCTCAATACCACCCTTGTCAAAAGATTACTGGCGGGATGTGATTAGATGATTTATTTTCTTGCTGAAGGTGAATGGATGGTCCCCGTGACTCCAACAGCAGATGCTGCTGTCTCCAGCCCTGAGGAGGCTACTAAGCCTGAAGGAGAGATGGACTTTGCTGAACCTAAAGGTGATCCAGAGATGGCTCCCATCTACCTCCGCAAACTCCTGCCTATCTTTGCTCAGGTCTACAATAACACCATGATGCCTTCTATTAGGTATGGATGTCAGCCGCTGCTGTAGCTCTGGTATTTTTTGATATAAGTACATGTACATATATATTGATGTAAAAGGTCTTGTATGTCCCATGAGCTCCATCCTCCACTTTGCGTGGTATGGTACTTGAATAAAAGAATAAATTACAGTTTTGAAATTGAGGGCACACCAGTTTCATTTTTCGTTGCATACCCATGCTAATGGGCTATTGGCTCTGCATACTGAATTGCCATCTCCTTGTGTAAGAGCAAATTACTGTTAGTTCAAAGCAGATTTGGTTGTACACTTGTGTTGATAGTCTATGGGCCTTTGTATCAGATTTTTGTATTAGTGGTGACTTAAGCATATGATAAGCTTTGTCACCATGTGCAGCTGCAAACACACAGAGACACCATTGAAATGTGCACATTCACATGAAGTCTTACCATGTTTGGGTAAACCAGTGTTTGGTTGCATTGTGTTCTAAGCAGCCCTCAGGATTAATCACAGATGGCTGTCTACTTCTTACAAGCTGCAGTTCATTGTAGGATGGAGGAGTTGGTTGTGTTTATATGGAAAGGATATTAACTTAAAAAGAAACATGAATGTTTGAAAATCTTCAGATGCTGAGCTAAAATGTAGATATTTATTTATGTGTACTTACACAGGCAAGAATTGATTCTCATTTTTAATTGTCCCATGATCTTTTCTTTCTTTTTTCCCAATCTCCAGGAAAGCTAGTCTAGCCCTTATCCGTAAAATGATCCACTATACTCCATGTTCACTGCTCAGTGAGGTATGCGTTGGGGAGATAGCCAGCTTTACACAGGTCCTGGTCGAAGTCTTAGCTGCAGTGTTGGATCATGAGGTAGGAACTTTGATGACTTTGAAAGCATCCCTATGACTGTTGATGTGCATACCGAAAAGTCCTGCTTCAGATAGCTTATTTTGATGCATTAAAATCTTCATGATTCGATATGATTTGGTCACATACAAGTAAACAAGGTTGCAAAACTTGTAGTCAGATTTTCAAATCAGATGATTATATCACAGCATCAAAGTGAACAATACCCAACACTTTTTCTTTACAAGCTGTGTCTGAATCTAATGTTTAGATTTGTTTACAACTTCCATCTGGGTTTTTCAGTCTGGTTCCATAATACTTAATGCTCTGTCTACTTTGACGTACCCCACCACTGACCAATTCTCAGTCTAGTCCCACGACACTGACTGCTCTCTTTACTATGACACACCCCACCAGGATGATGATGATGGCCACTTGACAGCTTTACAAATAATCCAAGACATCATGCGTAAAGGTCAAGATTTATTCTTAGACCACTTTGCCAGGCTAGGGATCTTCAGCAAAGTGTCCTCATTGGCTGGTCCACCTGATGTCATTGAGGAGGAAGGACCAACATCACATGATAAGAAACAGGTGGGAAATTACAGTCACTGCATGCATCACCTGTTTTATATTTGAGCAGTTCGAAGGTATTGTAACAATACACATCTTTATGAAGAGTATTCCAGCAATGATGTCCCTTCATTTACTATCTTCAGGAGACAGGAGATCAAGAGTTAGAAGATGCCAAGGAGATTGTTGGAGGTCGTCCTTACCATTGGAAGGACTGGTGCATGGCTAGAGGTCGAGATTGCTTGTACATTTGGAGTGATGCAGCAGCACTGGAGCTGTCTAACGGTAGCAATGGCTGGTTCCGGTTTATACTAGATGGTAAACTGGCCACTATGTATTCCAGTGGTAGCCCAGAAGGAGGCTGTGACAGCTCAGGTAAGTTAACCTTTGACCTTTGGAGAGCCGGCGTGTCTTGTAGCATACATCCATTAATTAATAGTGGGATGTCAGTAGTTTGACTTCAAATTGTGTAACTGAAGTTCATGTGCATTCATATTCTTGGAACAAGCCATAGGATTGCTACTGTACCTGTTTTAATTGGGAACTCACGCTGTTGCCATTGGAAACAACTTGTAAATAGCAGGTGTCCTTTATATAGGCAAAATCCATATGTGCATGTTATCTCCATAAGAACCCATGAATGTAGTCATGCACTTGTGGATGCTGCTTTTGACGGCAGGAAATGAACCCTGATCTTTAGAGTAGATGTGAAAAGGAAAAAATCTCCAATACTACTAGTAACTGAGATAATTGTTGCATGTGCGGAATTAACTGAATATGACCAGATGAGTTGTTCCTGTTGCATTTATGAGGTAGCTCTCAGGAATAAATGTTCACTTTTTGGTCATTTCAGAGAGCCGTGGAGAGTTTCTAGAGAAGTTACAGCGTGCACGGAGTCAGGTACGAGCCGGTGCTTGCAGCCAACCTATCTTGAGCACTGTAGGCCCAACAAAGCTGGTTGTTGGAAACTGGTCTCTACAGTGTAAGAAAGAAGGAGAAGTGATTGTACACAACTCAGATGGGCAGCAGGTAGGAAAAATGTTAACTCTCTGCGAACAAAAAAGGGAATGTTGCATCAAACTAACGTATTTATGTGTATAAGAAAAGGGGCCCAGAGTAAAAGAATATGCAACAGTAAGCTTTGTGAAGTTTGAAAGGTTAGTGTACTGTGTTTCAACATCTTAGAAATATCACAAACATGTAAATACTTATCTGATTGTATCATTTTGTTGAAAATTAAATTGAGTGGTTAAACATCAAACATTGTTCCTTTAATAAAATTTACATGAGTTTTAGTACACCCCTGCATTGACAAATATCAGGAGCAAAGCAAGCTTGATACTTCTCAGTAATTTTGCCTGGTTTACTCAACGCCAGTTACGTGTAGCTGGAACACCAAGTTGTATGATGCAAGCAGACACTTAATAATGGAATTAACAAAGAAAATCAGTTTGTGGTTTAGGAATTTGAGTCCAAAATCTGTATAGAAGAGAGTTGATGTGGAGCAACTTGTTTGTGGTCTTATTACCTAGGCTACCATCCTGCGTGAGGATCTAGCGGGGTTTGTATTTGAATCCAATCGCGGTACTAAGCACACATTTACTGCCGAGACATCCCTAGGACCTGAATTCTCTACCAGCTGGACAGGCAAGAGAGGCAAGAGACTACGCTCTAAGGTGGAACAGGTGAAGCAAAAGGTCTGTGTCAAAAGATAATGTCTTGCATCAATCTCTCACAGAATCTAATCTGTGGAAGTCCATTCCTAGCTGAAATAACTTGAATGGCTATTGGATTACCTACTCGGAACAAGCCATCGTCTTTGAAAATTTCTTAACTGTGGGTTTTGCCCTCACACAAACATATTCACAGCACTATATGCAGTGTTTTCTGAGAGCTCTTGAAAACAACTGAAATCTTCCCAACTCAAACTGCGTATTTGGAAATAGTTTGATTGCGGTACCCTGTGCTAAATCTGACTCCAACTGATCCGCTGACTCTGGCAAACTTGGTGGTCAAGTGGTTAAGACGTCTGCACTTGTAAGCAGGTGGTCATGGGTCCAACTCCCATCCGAGTAAAAGCTTGTGAATTTTTCATGAGCTCTTAGGCAACACAGAGTATACAGTGTTACAATATGTGGAGATGTATGGGCAAAACCTATGATTTTAAAAAATACTAAGCATCTCCTTGACTCAAAGTAGATCTTCAGAAATAATCTTAGAAATAACAAAAAGTACTGTAAAAAAAAGTGAAGGAAAGAATTAACTGTGTAGCTGCATCCCCCCTAATTTCGCTTTATGTTCACTACAAACTCACTCTAAACTTTTTCAATATTATCATCTTGGTTAAATATGTGTCTTGTCGTGAGGATGTAACATGACATTGTTTTCTGACCTGCTGGGACTTTCAGGTGAAGAATCTTGCTCGTGAATTGTATGACTGTCACTTCAAAGCAGCAGAATCTCATCCTCGAGACATTGTTGCCAAGCTCCATTGCATCGTCCAGCAGATAGAGCAGGCCTGTGAGATGCATGGGGACCTCTCCAAGGTTAGCTTTGTCAAAATCAAAACGGGGCTCCAGGTGTTGGACTTGCAGAAGAAACTTGTCAAACTTAACTATTGACAGCTGGCATGCATGATCTTACGGATTGTTATCCGTGTATTGTTGTTTTCATTTAGTATCACGTTAACACTAATGTACGTAGAATCATAATGAAATCACTGCTATTCACACAAATTAACCAGATGTAAACATAGAAAAAACTGTTTAGGAACCTGTGTAGGATTTCCGTTTAGTAGCGTCTATCCAAACTTAGGTCCTGCCACTTTTTTCTTTCTCACAGCCAACAGAGGGAGAGCACAGCTGGTCTGAAGTGTTGAAGACAGCTCTAGAATCCCTGACCCTCCTCCTAAAAGATGAGAATAACATCTCAGCCTATGAGCTTCACAGTAGTGGTCTAGTTCAGGCATTGCTGTACTGTCTCAACAATGTAAGTCACTCCTAGGGCCAAGAAGATTTCGTGCATCTTTTTATTTCCTAGAGAAGTGTATTAGGCGCTAGTGCCTTATTGGTTGTAGGTGGCTTGGGTTGTACTCCTTGGCATTCAAGAAATAAGGGCTGAAGATGTAGATGAAATGAGATATTTTATTATCAATTATCAGAATGGCCTCACAGTACCCCTGGCCCTGCACAGATACCCACATGTTCGTGTGCATAGTTTGTGCGTGCTTTACAAGGCTTACACCCGGTTTTGGATTACCACAGTTTGGTCTCTTCTGCTATTCAGGGTTTTGACCATGTAGCCTGTCATGACAGACATCTGAGGGAGAGAATTAGCCTTTTCAAGGCTGCTTTCAGAGATACAACAGATGACCAAGGGTAGGTTGATTGTTGAACCCCTCTCAAGATTTAGACCAGTTATTAACTCACAGATTCATATTTAGTTCTAGTCTTCCATTAGAACAACTGTATATGTCTTTGAAATTGAAATTTCTGTTTCAAGGCACATTACACTGAAGGAGTGGCATCAGTAGAGCATAGTTTGTTTCCAACAGTGATTTCTTACGAATTACACTTTATTACTTGTAATGTGGAAAGTAGCTATTTTCTCTAAAAGATTAAAGTAGTCAATTTATAAAAGAATTTACTCATTGTTTTTATTCTTTGTCCTTTAATCATCACATTTCATTCATTATATCCTTCAGTTTTCTGTCTAGTTAATCCATTACTAACCAGATTTACATGTACCAAACACACCTGGCTTTAACTGGTTACTCCAAAATTATCTGACATTACATTCTACACGATATACTCATGTGTTGGTTTTTTTTCTGTCCAAACTCAGTGTGGTCACTCCTGCAGTGATGTTAGTTCGTAAGCTGGTTGCTGTGTTAGAATCTATTGAGAGACTGTCGATATTCTTGTATGACACACCAGGATCCAGCTATGGTTTACAGGTATTTACTCTAGGAAAGAAGACAAAAATCAGTAGAAATGATAAAAATATTTGAGAGCAGTACAACTCATCAAAAGTTGTGTTTTCAGTTATACTTTCAAGAGTGAGTGTTGTGTCAAAATGGCGAGATGCAGATTTATTAGCCTTGGGGACAAGCAACATGAAATAGTCACATGTATAACATAGGAACTTTTTAAGATTCTTATCTTAGTGCATACATTACCTTTAATGACCCTGCTGTGCCTAGTGGAATCAAGGAAACTGAAAAACATTGATTAGGTCAGAAAATTCATAAATATTGTTTTTTACAAAAAGAGATTACAAGAGGCTGTATCTCTTTAAGAGTTATTTGAAGATCCTTGGATCCATTCCTTGTTCTTTGAGAATTGCCATTATTATTCAATCAATAATCAATTACTCATCAATCCAATCTTTTGGCATTAACTGTATCTGTTAAGAAATATTGACCATGGCTGCAAAAGCAATATTGAGATTTAACTGTCATATAAAGAATATGTTTGATCTATCCGTTGCATGGTATCTATAATCTATCACAGAGCCTCTGCACTGTGTAATTTTTTGATCCAGGTGTTGACAAGGAGATTGCGTTTTCGTCTTGAGAGGGCATCTGGGGAGGCATCATTGATAGATCGCACAGGTCGCACACTCAAGATGGAACCTCTCACCACCGTGGCTAGCCTGGAGAGATACCTCCTGAAAATGGTACGACAAATACAGAAAACAGTGGATAATCGAGTCACGGTTGTACAGACCACCAACCCCTTAGCATAAAAAGTTGCCTAAAATGCAAAATCAACAGAACTCAATATAATTCATTCATAATGCTCAAAAAAGCGTTCTGCAAACTAAATTTGTGGTTGTTTAATTTTGAAATGCAGTAAGGCATTCAAGATTTGTATCTGGCAGAAGTTATCTAAAGTTCTCCAACCTCTAATGAACCTTCAGTTACTGAGCTGATGTTTGAGGATTCTGTCTTTTTTCAGGTGGCTAAGCAGTGGTATGACTATGAGCGCTCCAGCTTCGCTTTTGTCAAGAGACTGAAGGAGGGCCCACCTGTCACCTTCAGACACACTCATGACTTTGATGAGAATGGAATTGTCTACTGGATTGGCACCAATGCAAAGTAATACATAGATGCATTATGATAATCAGGTGTAGACTGTTACCATGTTTGCCCACAATGCATTCCCTATGTAAACTAAGTGGACTGACTAGACCACATGCACTGAATATCAAGTCTTACCACTAATCGCCCAATTGAATCTTTGTCTATCAACTGCAGACAAGACAAACCAAACTTGAACAGGTTTTCTTCATTTGAATATACTCTGGGTTATCAACAAGTTTGAAATGACTGTCCTGAATCAAGACTAGTTAGTTCGTAGAATACAAAGCTTTGTAAAATACAACCACTAAATTGATCAAGCGATGAAAGGCAGTCCATTGTTGCTCGTCACACATTCCCTGTCTTCCTATCTTTTTAGCCAACCTGAGTGTTTCCACGCACTTGCTCATGACTGTATTTGCCCATGTTCCATTCATACAGACAGCAGTATTATTCCTTCTCTTACATTCAGAACTGGCTATGAGTGGGTCAACCCAGCCCAGTATGGCCTGATAGTAGTCAATTGCTCAGAAGGACGGACTCTGCCCTACGGTCGGTTGGAAGATATTCTGAGTAGAGATACCTCTGCCTTGAATTGCCACACCAATGATGATAAGTGAGTGCAAACCCCCATGCTGTCTTCATTTATCACCTATCGGTAGGGTATCTAAAGGATAGTTGTCACTCTCACTTGGTTGACTTACTTATCCTTCATTTAGTTACAGTGTCGGTGTTTCTGACCAGAGTGATTCAACTTTAGCTAAAGGAAATATAAGCATGCAGCCATGCTACAAAGTCACCACCAAGACAGCTCTCTTTTCATCAATGCCTTACTGGCCTTTGTCATAATACCTTCTATTGCCAAACTTTCTACCCCCTGGGTACTAACCCAGTCAGAAGCCACTGATGCCAACCTCTGTGTATTTGTTCCTTTATCTTACAGGAAAGCCTGGTTCTCTATTGACCTTGGTTTGTGGGTCATTCCTTCAGCTTACACTCTTCGCCATGCTAGAGGCTATGGGAGATCGGCACTGAGAAACTGGTTGTTCCAGGTGTCAAAGGATAATCAGAACTGGTTGACTTTGATGACGCATGCAGATGATAGCTCTCTTAATGAACCAGGGTAAGGAATTTCACATGATGAAACTTCAAATCCTTGTAAAGTCCTTTTCACACTAGACAAAGCTTGGGGTTGATGCATGGATGACACAGGGTTGAAAACTGGCGACGACTCACATTTAAAAATTTTCAACCCTGTGCCAACCTTGCATCAACTTGATTGACTTCAACCTGGGTTGAAGTCAGCCCTGCTCCGGACCAGGACTGAGATGTTTCAACCTGTGTTGAAAACTTTTTTACATGACGCAAGTGTGAAACAATGCTGGGTTGAATGCAGGGTTGAAAAATCAAAGTTTCAACCCGGCGCAGCCATGGGCTCACCCAGGGTTCAGTCCAGTTCGGATTGACAAGCAGTAGTGTGACGAGGCCTTCAGGCTATTCTCTTCTTTTCTGGAAACAAACTCTTCCCATTGAGGAAAGCTTTGGATTATATGACAGTCTGTTTGAGAATATCTGACTGAAAACAAGCTGTTAACAAGATGACTGGTGAGGCTTGACTTCTTGCTTAGAACT
This sequence comes from Acanthaster planci, assembly GCF_001949145.1. The sequence goes on from NW_019091361.1 coordinate 198,370, forward strand.
CCAGCTGTCTTAGCCAGTTGACCAGTAAGTTTACTCGGGTTCACAAGCTGGTTCTGATGCAGGAGACACTTCATTATTTATGTCAGTTCAACTGCAACATGGCCAGTGGAGCCCTCCAAAGATGAGAAGCAAGGATGGCGCTACGTTCGTTTACAACAGACAGGAAAGAATGCCAGCGGTCAGACACATTACCTATCGCTGTCTGGTTTTGAGCTGTATGGGACAGTGACCGCCGCTGTGGAGGAATCCCTAGGCAGTAGTGAGTACCTTCAGTGAATTGACATCATAACCCCAACAGGCCAAAGTTGATATTTCAGTGAAACAAAGTCATTTGGAATAAAGAATCCAACATCACACCAACTTCGTGTTCAGTTGTTGGATGTTTATTCCTGCACTGCCAGGCCCAAAATTTTGATTGTCCTTAATAACCTATGGCACATTTCATTTCAGTATGCTCAGTTGAAATACCATGTAGGCTTTGTTCTGTGTTGGAATTATCAACACAAAATTTATATGTGAGGGAAATAACTTCTAAAGAAACTTTCCATGATCACTCATGGTTCTTACAGTGATTTTCTTGTTTCTCCCGCGCTGGTGTGGCAGGTAAGACCGTGAAGGACACAGAAGCTAGTCTACGCAAGCAGCGTCGGTTAATGCGTTCTCAGGTCCTGCGACAGATGGTGAGCGGTATTGGAAGGGGGCGTGGCATGGACTGGAAATGGAGGGAGCAGGAGACCCAGTTGCTGGAAGGAGTGGTCCTGGCAGAGCACAGAGAAGGTAAAGAACCAGACCTTGACTGTAAGTGAAACACACAAGTCTTGGAGGCTCAGACTGTTTGTGCTTAAAGACCTGTTTATATGAACGCATTACAAACAGTAATCGAGTGGATGGGTCTGTTATCTTCACTTTGTTAGCCTCCAGTAGCAAGCATGCTAGTGCAGCAAGCCATCCTCGTTCAGGAGAGAAAACTCCAACAGATAAAGCATCTACAGCAGGTGCCACAGGGGGAGGTAGTGGATCAGGAACCAGTCTAGTCAGTCGTAAGAGTAACTCTACACCCAGCCTAAATGAGACAACACCAGGGACTAACAAGACAACTTCAAAAGGTACAAACCTAGCTACACTCATGCCACCATGCTTCATATCAACACAATCATGTTTGTCAGGTGTAATAGATGTTTAGGTTTTTTTTAAAGTTATTTCATTTCTCAGTAAAAAAAGCGCAGTGAACAAAGCAAACGGAACAGAAAAGGAGTAAAGTCAAACAAATTACAACCTGCTTTTGAATTCGTTTTTATTGACAGTTGTATTGTTAATGTATTGTGGCTATGGTAATTAATGGTAGTATTCCTGGATTTGGCCATGGTTGGAAAGGATTGAGGAGTTGTAGATCTTAGAGGGGAATGTGATATAAAACAGGTGTTAGAGAATGGGCATATGAATTACCTAATATGATCATTCATCCCAACCAGATCGAGATCATGCCTCAACCTCTGACCTGACCTCAAGTATTACCATGGCCACCTCCATGGTGGAGAGTGCCCTCATGGCCACAGTACGAAGCAGTCGACTGAGCGGAGCGGAAGACATTGCTGAGAGTCCAGAATTGGTTGCTGAGATGGAACAGACTGCTACGGCAACTATGGAATGTAATGCGGCCAATAAGCAGGCTGCTCAACCCACCACAGGTTAGTCCAATTGTTGTCTGTCTTATACCGGTAGTGCATTAGTGACCTATTCCCATGGAATGAGAGATAAGGAAAAACTAAGTCATATTAATTTGTTGTCAGTTGGTAAAGAAGGAAAAGAGATGTTTAACCCCTTCGCGCCGGTATTCTTTTGACCGTGACTGCTGGGCTGTGGTATGCCCTGAATGGAGGGCTTCGTCCATCAGCAGGCCCCATTGAACCTGCAGCTGCATGGTGAATAGACTGTATGTGTGGTATGCACTAATCCTCACACAAAGCTGCGGCTCTTGCCGTCTCCCGGAGCGAAGGGGTTAATTTGATGGTGCCAGTTTTAAATGTCAGAAAAACTCTGGCAGTTGATGCATATGATGAAAGAACTGTACTTGTAAAAGAATGCTGTAGTTGTACCTACTTTGTTCTTGTTTTGTGGGAAAAGGTTAAATCTCTCTCATATCTAGATGGGACTGGTTCCTGATTGCAAATGTAAATGTTCACAGTTTTTTAGTATTTGATTTGTGCTGTCAGGGGAGTGAGTCGTTGAGTGTTACCATAGGAGACACTTAAAGGAGTTTTTTTAGAGTTTAAGGAAGCAAGCTTTGGTATACTCATCAGAAAGTTGCCTCTAATAGCTTGTGCAAAACTAACAAAGTTGGCTTGAAAGCTCTGCTAGATCAGAACCATCAATCCTGTTGCATAATACTGCTAGTTCCCCCACACGCTAAAGAATTACTTGCATTTGAAGCTTACTTACACTGCTTGCTGGAATTGTTGTCAAAGTTTGGAGTTAAGATTCATGTCATGTTGTGCATGCCATCTGTAATGCTGTTGACCCATTAGCAACCAGAAGTTCACGTCTGTAGTGTTTGTAGGGTGCTGCAGTGTTTTGGGTTGATCTGTGCACATTTTGACCACCTGTAGGTAGAATTGGTTTCAGTCTCTTACCAGGGCGATATTTCACGTCTGCAGTCAATTTTTAAACGTCAAGCTAATTGCCATGAAAGTGATTTTAAATTCAAATGGAAGGAACTGTTTACGTCAGTTATGGCGGTGTCCAGGGTGCATTCTTCTAAAATTCAAATGTCGCCCTTCAGATATCAAGTTCAAGTGATAATGTTCTGTTGGAAAGAAATCTATTCTTAATATGGCTAAAATCACAGAGTGATCACATGGTTGCGCAACTTTGCTTTGTCCACGATACAAAATTCTGTCTGTTAATGACATGTTCTCACTCAAAGAAAATGCCCCAGAGATAATATCGTTCCATTTCTTAAGTCTCATTTCACCAGTTTTTCATTTTCTGTGGATCAGTTGGACAATACCAATTTCAGAATCAAAAGTCTTAACAATACTTGCCTGCTGTTTTCTGTCATTTGTTATCTCGAGTTGGCAAAATTAAGTGATAATCTCTGCTAATGCCATCACAAAAAGCAGCCCATATCACCCCTTGCATCTAAACTGACTCTGTCATTTGAATGCACTCTAAGCCAAATCCTCCCCAAACGAGCAAGTTGACCCCTGTTGCCTTGGCTATCCTGACCTTTTACCATCCACTCCTAGGTACCCCAGTCTCTACCACTACTGCCTCACCCAACAGCACTAGTAGCAGCACTTCTAGCAGCATGAGTGTGAGTGTTCCCAACTTGTCCAGCACACGAGATGTTGTAGCTGGATTGATGGAGTCGTTCCCTGCCTTGATGCGTCGTAGTGGGAGCGGGGGTAGTGGCAATGCAGTGTTATCAGGCCGGGGCACCAACTTCACCTCAAGCTTTGTTAGGTTCCCACTGTCGTCTGGACTGTCTAGCAGTGAGTAGGGCTTTTGGGCATTTTCTTGTGCCGTCCACAATTCTCCAAGATTTTCTTGGCATATAATGCATCAAAGCAGAGCACATTTCTTCTGGAAGAAGCTTGCCATTAACTTACAACTTGGGATGAATTTGGGAGGGGTTGATAATGTAAAAGTGGATCACTTCTGAGCCGTATTAAGTGCTGAGAGAAAGTATGTATATTGAAGCCGGTGCTGAATTAATACCTTCCTTGTCCACTTACAATAAATTCCACCCACACCTGTCATGTGCATGCAATGAGTTGTCTGTGAGTGGCAAGTGTTGGTGCATAAATGTTTGCATTTGCATGCTGAGTGTAAGGAAATGATGTATTGACAAATTTCAGTTTTTGAGTTTGCTGTCTGCAAATTATCTAGGTCAGCTTATTAAAGTTGACGCCATGATGTTAGGGAAGAGATCAGTCACCAGTGGCCGAAGTCAAAGAAAAACAGGGTACCAACAGACAGATGGACTGTCTTTTAGCTAAGATTGAAAGATGAAGTTGAAAGAAAAGATTGAGTGATAGAATGTAAAGATCTTGGACTTTGGAGACATTTATTTTTGGATGAGAGGACAAACTGAAGATTTTTGGTGCCTCACCGGTCCCTACTTGTAAATTGTTACTTGACCCTCAGGCAACTTCCTCAGCAGTGCTCAGAGTGCTCCTAATCTACCAGCCACCACCTCCTTGGCTAACACTACTAGCAGTGCTACAGCAGCCACGGTAGCTTCTACGTTCAGCTCAGTCCTTGCTTCTAGCATGACCTCCAACTCCAGTGAGAGTGATAACGAGTTCTTGGAGAATTGCCGAGCCAGTTCTTTGTTGGCTGAGCTGGAGGATGATGAATTCTGTCCTGAGCCTGAGGAATTGGACGATGAAAACGAGGATGATAGTGAAGGAGATGATTATGAGGATTGCACGGTAGGTTGACGTCCTCCAGTCACTAATCCCAGCCCTCCCCCCCCAAAAAAATACCAGAATATTGCAAGCTTTCCATTGACCTGCCTTGATATTCTGTTTTGTAAGTGAAATTATTGATGGCCCACTCTGCCAAAACTGTGTTGAATATTTTGAATTAAACTCTTGCTGTTTCAAAAGTGGATTTATAAATTAAGATATCCTGCCTTATATCATTAGATATTTTGATAATATATCATGAAAAGAAATTAATTTCATTATTGATATTGTTCAGGGAGACTTTCAAATATTGCTAAAAAATATCATGCAAAAACTTACTTTCAATTAACAAAGTAACTTTTGCCTTGATAGCGTCCCTGTTTATGAAATAATACTGTATGTTCATTGAGTGGAGTCAATTTGGGCTTGTTTCACCCAACTCATCTTAACATCCATGTCGTATATTGTTTTTTAATTGATCAAGCTCAAATTCTGTCCCCATGGATTTCACCAAATAAATGGTCTTTTTTTTTCTCTTGTTTAGGAGGAGGAGGATTATGATCCAAGAGGCAATCGAAGGCGTACCTGGGATGATGAACATGTCCTTAAGAGACAGTTCTCAGCCTTGGTCCCAGCTTTTGATCCACGCCCAGGTAGAACCAATGTCCAACAGACCACAGACCTTGAGATTCCACCTCCAGGTAAAAGTCTTATATATTTGGAGACAGGATTTTAGAGCTTATTCTTTATAAAATTTGTATGGCTTCCATGGAAATGGTTGAAGTAAAAGATGCAAAACTTGATGCATCGTGAATGTTACTTTCTACTCTACACAAAAGCAAAGTCATGGCAGCGGTAGGTATTTATGCAGCAAATTCACCCTTAAGCACTTGCTGCTGGGTGGAATTTGAAGTTGCATGACGTAAAACCAGGAGATTTTCAAGATTTTCTGTATTCAAAATTCTTTAAAAATCATAACTTCATTTACTGGATGTTTACACCCACACGAATGACTGTCTGGTGGCTACTCTAATCTAATAGACAACACCTATTGATGCCCGAGTATTTCAGCCAGGCCTGCTGCCTTGTAAAGAGAGCCCCGATTGTGCGGTGTTACATAAGTTTCTTTCGTTCGCAAAAGTGGCACAGTGAGTGGTTGGCATCTTTTCAATAGGGGCCAGATTAGCATGCAGCAGTACTGTATCGCTCATCACTGGAGCGCTAGAGCACTTTTGTCCCCGGTGGTAATCGGCTCGCGCTGAATGCCACAATCAGTGGTATAATCTTTCAAAACAATGATCAATTTCCTCTTCTATTGACAACTGAAAAAATGTTAGCAATTCCCAGCAGCTCTAGCCCTAGCTGTAATACTAAACATCTCTTTACTTCAGTGAAATGCATAAAAGGACTGTGTTACCTTCAATGTTAATGTTACCTTTATCAGATACAGCACATTCTTGAATTCATGTTTCTTTATTATCATCTACTAGGTTCTCCTGACACCTCCTTCCGAGATGACGGAGATTCCACCCCTTGCCCTCATCTAGCTCTGTTTATCAGGGGACCAGGATTACCTGGGGTAAGCTGCCTGTCTCTTCATTTGTTTACTTTATTAGGCAAGAGTTTTTCAAGTCGGTACTCAGATATGCCAACTTTCTGGATTCAGAACTGGGAAAAAAACCAAAAATTATTATTTTTAGAACTCTTGGCTAAGCCGACCAACAATTTACCAATATATATATATGGAAAAAAAAGTTTTTTGTTTGTTCTACTGTCCAACTGATGACAAAGTTCCTGATTAAATTTTGTGAGCATTGGTCTTGGCAGGTAAGGGGATAAGTGGTATTTTGGGGGGATGGGATATTTGGTATTCTTCCCTCAGATGTGAAGACCCTCATTTGTTTTAGTTGAGACCGTAGAAATGATTTTTGGGGGTTTTTCCCCCGTCCTCTAAAGTTTGCCTGAAAACAAAAAACCAGAGCACCAACTTCCATACCAGCTGCTGCAGAACAGTCAACCAAGGCTCTTCCTGTATCATAGGGAGAAATGTTCAGTTAATGAAAACAGGGAAAAATATCAAACGTAGAAGACGTAATATCTTGTATTTTATCTGTCTGTTAGTTTGAATTCAACATGTTTCCAGTTTGACCACTGTTGGATCTCAATAGTGAAAGTGGAGATGGTAATAATAAAATTGAGTTTTTGTATTAAATCACACTCTAGTTGATTGGTGACAAAAAACATTCCTGAACATATTAGACTTTTATATATCTTTCCATTGTTGTAGATCCCTGAGACAGAGGTTTTTTGTGAAGACCCCTGCTCTACAGTCTTCAAGTACATCCAGACGTTATACCAACATACACCAGCTGGTACTAAACAGGACAAACTCAGGCGTATATGGGAACCCACCTACACGTGAGTGGTCATGCATTTTGCTTTTCTGTAGTCTGGATACCGAGATATCAAAATCTCATTCAGATTGGAAATCAAACTACAAGGTTTCATAAATCCAAATTATGTTTAATTCTCTGCAACAAGTGCAGTTTTCTGTTTATTTTTTTGATTTGTAAACACAAGGTTTTTCTATTTTTGATAAGATTTAGGTTTTTCATTAATATACCAACACTGTACTTGCATTTTCTAAGGATGAAAAAAGTTTGTAGGAGATGTGCACTGCTGTGATTGTAAAAGAATCTTCAAAGGTCACTTGTTTAAAACACCCACATATAAGTGTTTTATCTGTCTGCTGTTTGATTTTCCTTGAAGTAATTTTGACATGTAAAGAGTAAGTTATGGAACTTAACGTGTATTATGTATTTTTTCAAACAGAGTTATTTACAGAGAGCTGAGACCAGAGGATGCATCCATGTCACTTACTCAAAACAAAGAGGTAAATTCTCTCTTCCTACAAAAAGTCTTCAGAGAAATACCTGCTGGGGAATTTGATCATTTCCGTTCACCTGACCCTGCTCAAGCTTACCCTTACACTCTCATTGGCCATCTTGAGGTCATTGTTTTACAATGAGGTGTATATTTGTAAGAGTGACACAATAATGTTGTGCTTGCAGAAGAATGACACCTGTTGTCATGACATTAACATGTAATGTTAACTACTGCCTGCCGGGTGGAGTTAGCGGCATTCATCACGTGCTGCCAGACGGCAGTGTTGTGTGTACTAATGCGGCCAGATTCCACGAGTGCCCAGCGGTATTTTATCGCTCTTCGCTGGAGTGCTTTTGTCCCCGTTGATAATCCACGGGAGCTGGCAGTGGCAAACAATGGTACTGTTTCAAAACAATGACAGATTACCTCCGCTAAATATGGCCTGCACTTTGCAGACAGCATATGAAGCTTGACAGCTGACTGACAGCAAGTAAACTTTTTCTGACTTTAATTTTTTTATAAAGAAAGTTCCGATTTTGGGCACCCCGGCCATGCGCTTACAGTTTAGGTCTCCAGTACTGGGCTCCCCGGCAGGAAGTGGTTAACCCCTGTGAACAGGTGTACCCTGTGCATCCACTGCTTTGTATTCTGATCGTATCAATAATGAGCATCCAAGATTGACATTACCAAAGCTGAGTTGAGTCATCAGATTGACTCACTGATAGGTGATTCATGTTTCATTACTCACAACTTGTGGCAAATTGATTTACCCTTTTGTAGGGTCGATGGTCCATCCCATTTGTGGAGCGACATCTAGGCTCCGATCAACTCCCCAAGACAGAGTTGATTTCCTACCTTCAGCATAACGGCGATGCCCACTTCCTGAGACGATGGAAGATGACAGGAGCAGCTAAGAATATACGCAAGACAAGAAACTGTTCCCAGCTCATAGCAGCGTACAAGGCAAGGCATAGAATATGTACAGCAAATAGTACCAATGATCAGGCTTTGATCTTTACAGCGGCCACTGCCCCAGTGAATTGCCGTGATGCCTAAAATAAAAATAAATATAAAAAAAATAAATAAAAATAGCGCGTACCTTTCAGCCACTTGGCCGACGTGCCCCTCTTCAGTGATCAGTAGGCCTACATGTATTTAAAGTTGTATTCAACTTTCAAGTGACCGTTTAGCACTAGCATTTCTGTCAGCGGCCGGCCAGCCGCGCCGAGTACTTTTTTTTTTCACGGACTAGTTTCAGTGCATCGCCCTGCAGACAACATGGTATGGCAACCAAACCAACGTAGTTGACTTGTGTGACTCTAAAAACATGGCACCAGACTACTTTTTTACATAGACTGGTTACAGGTCGCAGCACAGAATTACACATTCTACACCGATTGGATTCTGTACATTGCACATGTTGAGACTGAGTCACTATTTAGGGGGGATTGTGGACGGGAGTATGACCCAGTCTATTTTTTTCCTGGCTATTTTACTGGTATTTTGACCCAGTGACTGACTTGTTTGAATTGCATTGTTTTGAGTAATTACATTGATTTTCATTATACAGTGTTGCCTTTTTGGCATTATGAAAAGTAATAATACACAACACCAAATGGTAAATTAAAACTTAGTATAGTATTTTCTATTTTTATTTTTACAATTCAAGCAGACTGCTTAGCATGTGAACAGAAACAATGAAAATTGCAGGTTGAAAGTTAAATATCGTGTTGAATTTGAAGGAAAGTCTGTCATAGTCACCAACAAGTAAAAGTTTCAAAATGTCCTCGGTGCCCTTTCAGTTGGCCTTGGGGCCCTTTGGTTTTTGGGAGCATTCAAGGCCAAAGTGGCCTTGACCCTCTGAAGCTTAAGGTTGAAGCCTGCCTATGATGTATTATATTTAGTACCATTTATTTCCACTTAATGGGCAAGCTTAACCCTCCTATGCTGAAGTCACTCTTTGGGTCACTTGGTAAACACCTCAAAGAAGCACAGCTGTGTCGTGTTGTGCACTGCACCAACATGCAAGAGAGTGACCTTGGGCACTTGTGCACATTTGTGCTGTAAAACTAAAGGAGGGTTAAAAAATGACACATAAAAGAATAACGTATCAGCAGATTAATTAAAAAAAGCAAAAGCTTGTGTAAGGCATGCCATGTTTGCCAAAATAGACAGACAAATCTGAAACAAACAGGAAACTAAAGTAGAATTGATATTTGACTGAATCTGGCCCCAGGTCAGAGTGTATCAGAGATCCAGAATGTTGTTCTATACCAATCAATCAATACCAATCAACCAATCAATCTGTCATTCATCTCTTCCTTTTGCCTTCCCCAGGAATTTGTTCACCTAGGTCTGGCTAAGCCAGCTCATCAACGCAGTAGACATGGTTCTAATCATCTTCTACGTGATACCGATTGTGGTGGACCGTCAACTAATCCCATGGATCCTTCAGCTGCCTCTGTCAATGACGTGTTACAGTTACTTAGGATACTTCATGCAGTAGCTAGTGCTGCCAGCAGTACCAGCCTTCGAGGTAAATACAGTCTTGGTGAATCCGTTTGTTTCTACGTCGGTGTCTAGTCCATTATGCCATGTGGGAAAGAATTTTTGAAACAAAAATCAATAACCTTGATCACAGTTGTCTTAGTTCTATTAAACAATGTAGAGATAATCTGTAGTTTAAACACCTCTTACCAAAATATTGTTTGAACAATTTTGATGATGTATGAAACATTGTTCTGATTTTTTTAACCTTTTTTTCCCTTATTGTAGGGGGTGACTTCCACTATTACAATGTCCCACTTGATGAGTTTTGCAGTAAGAAGATAACTAATAAATTGGTTCAACAGGTTCAGGTAAGCTTTGGCAGGAAGAGAATAAAACACAGATTAAACAAACTTGAATTGTGTTCTAGTTTAATGAACTGCATATCTTTTTAATGAAACAAAGTAAGTCTCGTTTGTCAGAGGAGGACAAGAGATACATGAGAATATTTGATTTCTACAGAGACGGACAGATGAGGGTCTTTGATACAATGTCTCCATTTGATTGATTTGTTACAGGACCCTCTGGTGCTAGCTAGTTTGTCCTTACCCAACTGGTGTGGTAAACTCACCAAGAAATGCCCCATGCTCTTCCCATTTGAGACCAGACACCTATTCTTCTCTTGTACAGCGTTTGGTGTCTCCAGGTAAGAAGAGGTTTTATTGTCAAGTCCAGAGGGTAAAGGCTGCAGTGTGATTGAAAGGTACCTGGACCTGAATGTGGGAAAGTGTCATTCCAGTGCTCTTTTTAATAAGGATGAAGGTTTTAAAAACCAATGCTAAAATGTTGGTAGCATCATTACTTTTGAAATCTGCTTTTCATTCGTCAAGTATTTTTCATTCATAAATTACTCATTCTAATGATCTCTGTTACAGAATGACACCTTTCCGCTTGTGTAGAACTTTGGACCCAGTAATACTTGGAGCAGTGTGCAAGCTTATTGTTCCAAAAATTCATTTTGGGGAAATATAACGCAGTTGAACGTAAATGTATAGTGCTTACACCAGCAAGCAATACTTTCCTGATACGTAGTTATCATGTTCCTGGATTTGTCTTGGACAATCTTATCTCAAGCTACCATCCATCATTTTCCTTCACAGAGCAATTGCTTGGCTCCAAGAGAAGCGTGACGCCAATACTGAGCGAGTACGTACTCCAAGTACTCGCAGGGATGACCAGCATGAGTTCAGAGTAGGCAGGTTGAAGCATGAGAGAGTCAAGGTACCACGCAATGAGAAGCAGCTGTTGGAATGGGCCATCAATGTCATGAGATTACATAGTCGGAGGAAGTCTATCTTAGAGGTTGGTGCTAGTACGGGTCAGCCAGTCAGTCAGTCAGTTGGTTGACTGGAAGCTTTAGTTCCGGACAAGCACAGTGCTGACATGCCATACTTCAACAGTCACCCGTACAACTTATCAGCTTTACCTTGGTTCCGGGGGTTAAATATGTCCCTTAGATATGAAAATCCTGCACTCTTCTTGTGATTTGAATAGTCACAGTCTACTGGAACACTCCAGTACACCTGTTCATTAATTAGATAATGTTTCAGTTAGCAAATACAGGGTACTATCCCAAATTGGGTGAAAAAGTTTCCTAGTTTTAGAATTAAACTGTGTCCTTGGAATGTGTCTACCTGAATGGACAGAGATGTAATCTGTTCTTTTATGCAGGGTCTTTTATTAATTTCTTTTTCTCCAGTATGAGAATTGATTTAAAATGTAACCTGTCTATTTACTTCACTATGTTTGGGTCATCTGCAGGTTGAGTTTATGGGTGAGGAAGGAACAGGTTTAGGACCCACCTTGGAATTCTATGCTCTCATAGCTGCTGAGTTACAGCGTAAGAGTCTAGGCATGTGGCTATGTGACGATGAATTCCCAGATGACATGTCTAGAGAGGTCAGTTCAACAAAGTCAATATTTAGGGGGATTGTACAACATCAATTCTTGCACTGCAATTTTTTATACTGTACAGATTTGTATTTGCTCCATTGTTTGGATGTTGAGTATTCTGAGAGCAACTATTTATCAATTGTATCTGAACAGGTTGACATTGGTGAGGGTGTCAAGCCAAGAGGTTTCTACATCCAGCGTACCTGTGGTCTCTTCCCAGCTCCATTAGTCCAGGATAGTGAAGACATTGATCGTGTCATCCAGCTCTTCCGTTTCCTAGGTATCTTCCTCGCCAAGTGCCTGCAAGACAACCGTATTGTAGATTTCCCTTTCTCTCGCCCTTTCCTCAAGCTCATGTGTATGGGAGAGGCTGGTAGCAGCGTTAGGTCGTCCGTCACTCCAGAGTCTTCAATCCGAGACTCGGAGATGTCCAATGATACCCAGTCTGAGGCTTCCTTAGATGACATCCATGATCTGATCTCGGAGCTGTCCATTGATGAGTGTGAATCCAAGGCAGAGCTTATCATGGGTGACCCACCGAAACCCCGTACCCCAGCCTGGTTTGCTGGATTGCTTATTTTAGAGGATTTGGAGATAGTGGCCCCTCATCGTGCTCACTTCCTCCGCCAGCTGAAGGTCTTGGTTGACCGGAAGCGACAGATTTTGAAGGACAAGTCCAAGAGTGAGGAAGAGAGGAATAATGAGATTCAGATGCTAACTTTGGAGGAGGAGTCTAAGCTGGGACCTCCAGTAAGACTTGAGGACTTGGGGTGAGCAGAAGTCAAAAAAATATCGGAAACCACTGAACCATCTGTCTAGATACACTGCACATGGAATAAGACCATCTAGTAATGATGTTAAAGAAATGCTTTGCCGTCAAGAACCATAACCAAAAGACCAATCAGTGTGTAGCCATCATCTCAAATGAAAGCTAAGCCCAGGTCTTTGTTAGTGCAAATGTGACGGACAGTATTAAAAAGTTGAATACAACAATGCTTTGTAGTGACAAAGCTGTCATACTAGATGTGGAGCAGCCTTTACAACATCAGTGTCTATCGACACAGATTTACCCTGATTGAAAGATGGAACAAATTGGCATGAAACCCCCTGTTAAACTGGGAAATGAAATTGGCATGAAACCCCCTTTTAAACTTGGAAATTAAATTGGCAGGAAACCCCCTTTTAAAGGTTCAACTTGAGTTCTTTATCCATTTATATTGGAAATATTTACTTAATCTAGGTCCTTTTCTGTCTTTGTCACGTTTCAGACTGACGTTCCAGTTTAGTCCATCTTCTAGTGTGTATGGTTATTCAGCCTATGATCTCAAGCCTGGAGGTAGTGAAGAACTTCTGACACTAGATAATGCAGAGGAGTACATTGAGTTAGTAAATGACTTCTGTCTGCATACTGGTATAAGACGTCAGATTGAGGCATTCAAAGGTAAGGTGTGAGATTCTGCTTAGTAACTGTGCCAGTCCTATCCCTTCTCACGCCACCAACCCATGGATGATTCATCAAGCTGTCAAGGCCATTTGGGTCATTCCACAAAGTTCGGGCACAGTTTGTGACGGTGTCCCTTGTTACATCCGTGAAAATAAACATCTTTATTTCCCTGCATATGGATTCTAAATTGACATTGTTCTAAATCTTGCTAGGTTCTTGTAGTGGTGTGCTTCATCTTTGCCAAATAATAATGACCTAATCTGTTTTAATGTGAAAATAATGGGCAATAAATGTTACTGATGTAACAAGGGATGCCGTCACAAACTGTGCCCGAACTTCATGGAATGACGCATTAAGAAAGATACTTTTGAAATTGGCACTAAACAAGTCTGGGGTTGGTTAAATCGGACTCAAGTGTATTTAACTGGTATTGTTAGTTGGTTGTATGTCTGAAGGGCATTTGATCTGTAGATGGTAAACAGTGTGGACTTTCCAGATATCAAAGTAACAACATGAACTTTGTGGCTACTTTACCAGTGTTCAATCAATCAGTGTTTGAAACTGCAGCAGTGAAACTTGTGTTGTAAGAGTGACTTAATCTCAATCTAATTTCTTCTGTTTCCTGACAGAGGGTTTTGATGAGGTTTTCCCTATGGAGAAGTTACATAGCTTCAGTCCATCAGAGCTACAAACCATGATGTGTGGTGACCAAGCACCAATGTGGACCAGGGATGACATCTTGAACTATACCGAACCCAAGCTGGGATATACCAGAGAAAGGTAACGTCATAGTCCTAGGAGCTCAGAATTCCAAGCTCTTGGAGAAGAATCCCAAAACAATAATTGCTTAAAACTGAAAGGGCAGGAGTGGAGGGGATTCCTTTGTACAGTTTCCCTGCACCAGAGGGTTTTCCAGGCAAACAGTTTTTACAGTATTAGCGATAGTGACCAAAATCAACTGAATTGCTTACAATGGAGAAAAGTTTAGCTTTCCTAATTCTCAGATGTTCGTTTGAAGTGTTATCTTATCCCTGTCTCCCAGGGTTGTGTGAAAAACATGGTAAACTTGGAGATTGGTGATATGAAAAGTATTGATGCTAAACAGTACCAAAATAGTCCCATCATCTGTCTTAAAAAATGTGCAAATCATTACAAAAAATCTGACTCCTTATTTTTGCATGAGACTTGGCTATCAGACTACCGGTAACTCATTTTCCTACACAATACTCCTTCATTCAACAGTCCTGGATTCCAGCGTTTTGTCAACGTGATGGCCTCTTTGACACCTGATGAACGGAAAGCTTTCTTACAGTTCACCACTGGCTGTTCCTCTTTGCCTCCTGGTGGTTTGGCTAACCTCCATCCTCGTCTAACTATTGTACGTAAGGTGGATGCCAACGACAGCACCTATCCCTCAGTCAACACCTGTGTTCATTACCTCAAACTGCCAGAATACTCTAGCGAGGAAATCTTGAGGGAGCGACTTCTTGGGGCTACTCATGAAAAAGGGTTCCATTTGAACTGAAACCAACCCAAAGGCCTTGGTGTTTGTGAGCATAACTTACTAAGAGAACTCATGAGATATCTGGATTATCTGTATCTTGGTGTGATTACTGTGTGTTGCAAGCAACAGCTAGTTTGAAAGAACTTTCTGTTTTTCCTAAAGCAGCCAAAATCCTGCAAAAGTCCAACTGGATTCAGGGCTGTCCTGTCAATTTACATGGGAAGACTAATATTTTAATTCTGTATACGTAAATGCACTTTTCGTTTACAGCATATCGTTTGAGCGGGGTTAAGGTGTAAAACTCCCGAGGGATTAAGATTGATTCTGACTTTACAAAGCTAGAATTGACGCCATGTTTCACTTCATGAGGTTCAAATTCTCAGTATTGTGATGAATACCTTCAGCTCGTGTTTTTGGATCATAATCTAATTTTTTTTTTTTTATTTTTACTTTAACTGTTTTGTGCCCGAGTATATCTTTTATTTTACAGCGTGGCATTGAGCAACACACACTTAGTATCTGTTTGTTATTCCCCCCGGCATCCGGTTAATCCAGGCACTTCTAAGTTAAAATTCACCTTGATAACCCCAGTGTAATTAAAAGCACCATTATTTTCGTTCTCCTTTGACCCATTTTTAAACATAGCCCCTATTTTTTTTTTTTGCAATATGTCAACCTCACAAGATTCTCAAGTTGTTTGCTTCACTTCTTATTGGTTGCCAAATGGTAAACCGTTCAGGATTTTAGCTGATCGCTAACACCCCCCGCCCCCACATAAGTTGCGTTGACATTGTCTTCTCTGAAGTCTGAACTGATTGGCAGGTCAAGGAAAGACTTTCCACAAATTGTTGAGGCTGATTCACACAGAGGCAGACATCATTCAGCTCTGGGTGCTTGGTTGTAGCATTTTAAGCAGAAGAGGGACATTTCAAACAAGTTTGGAAGTTGGATTGCATAAAAGTACTTAGGGTTTTGGGAATATCATGTCAGCATTTAAAAAACAAATTCACCTTGCTCCTTACGATGATGGAACATTGTACTTGCTCTGTTTACGATGTGTCCATCTCTCGAGTAGTGTCCCTGGATTTTTATGTTTTCACATCCATTTCCATGACTAATTGCCTAGGCACCACAAGTGAAATATTGTAACTAGTCCAGTGATTGATACCCTGTTTGTATCCTTTGATTTGTTTTGAAGTAATGACACTGCACTGCCTCACTTCAGATTTGTTGAGTATTTAACAATTGCATACAATAGAATAGTTGTTCACTCCATATTTGACGATTGAGTAACCGAGTACGGCCAAAATTCACATTGACTCCATTGTCATGTTTTCAGAGCTGTTCTATCAAAGTTTCATTTTTAAGCAAAACGTGTTCACTTTCTTAATTTGGTAGTGGTTTTCCAAGCGTCTGCCTTTTCTCCTTCCCAAATAGCAGCAGTGTATATGTCACATTAAACAAAAAAAAAAAACCCTCCCTGGCAGCTCTGTAACCAATTCTAGCATTTTATTGTTAAGCTTTTTTCGCATCTGATTATGAACACAGAGATTTGGTAATAGTATTTTAAAAAGTTGACATTTGTACAGATGTGTGTGTTGGGTGTGACGGTCACTGCAGTAAGATTACTATCATGTATACGCAAGGATGAGAAGGAGCTTGATTTTGTTTCACTCACAGTTGATTCGTTCAAAACAATGAAGAAACTACTAATTTTGTATACAGAATGGAGTCAGTAATTTCAAGAACTAGTTGGTTTATTTGCGGTGTCACTATTATCTCATATTTGTGTATGAATCACTTGGATTGTAGTACAATAAACCATTGGGTCTGTATCTACTAATAAAAACCTGACTCTGCTTTGTGAGTTTCCTGATTGTCCGAGTCAAACCTGATTCCCAGCATTACACATAAAAAAACACAATGAGGAAAATGATCAGCAGTTATACTGGAATCATCATGAATCACAGAGAAAATGTTCCATTGCTTTTTAAACCTTTCAAGGCTTTATACCTACAGAGTAATGCATCATATCTTCATGTTTCATGACTGGCATAACCCAGGCTATATCAATATCAACACAGGTTTGTTGGATCTGAAATCCAAGTGTGTGTGTTGTAAATACAACTGAAGATAATACACTTGACATTTCATACAGCCTGTAGCAGACTAGTCTGCACCCTGTCATTAAAATCCCTTGACTTCACATGAAACCTCTGAAAACTGGGACACCATAGACAAGGCATTTGGGTTGAATTGAACCAATCAGAAGCAAGTAAGTCTACTGCAAGTAGATGATTCGCTTAACTGCGATGCACTCCACTTCGGAAGAGTTCTCAGTCTACTCACCAGCAAGCTGATCCTGTAAGTCCTGACAAATGGAACCATTTACTCTAAAGTTGGTGCATCTTTTCTCTTTAAGCAAGATCTATCCAATAAAGTAGAGTGTTGATTTCTGTGAAACAGCGTATCACAGTTCTTGCATCCACGTAAAACTGCCTTGTACACAGAAGAAACAGGAGACAAAATGTTTTACAAATACAAGGCATGAAAAACCATGGCTCTGTGGACATTGGGATACCTCAGGAAATATAGAAACTCAAGGAAATACATCTTTTATCAATTATATACAAGTACACGTATTCATCCATCTTAAGGTTAAAACATACACGTATACAGGATTCCAGTACCAGATATGGTTCCCTTTTAGCAACAGGATGTGTATGTCTAAATATCCCATCAAATACCTAATACATACATGCGTCTTTTATTTTCCAGAAATGACACAAATGGAAAACTCCTTGTACAAGTTTTTTCCACAGTTCTTATCTAATATAATCCACATCTCATCACTTCTGTACTTTTGTTGGTGGCTACTCATTGTCCAGTAGTTCGCTAAATGATTTGATTTGATGGAATGATTTGGTTTCATCTTCTGTCAATGGTGCGTTTCCTTTGCGTACAACAATGGTGGTCTTGTACCCTGCTTGACTTGCCGGCAGTGCCTCTAACAATGGAAAATTACACAGAAAGCCAATTTGAAGTCAACTAGATAGCATCAGTGCCATGCACTGCTGGGAAAAGATAAGTTGGGTACAAAGTTTACATACACTTTGATTGTGTCAGACATTAACTGCAGTCATTCCCCCTTCCATAGCTGATCAATGAGCACATCTACTGTGGTTTAACACTTTAGTTTCAGGTTCACGTAAATAAAGTGGATGAGCTGGCTGATCAGTTATACATGTAACAAAAAGACTGGTTGCCTAACAAGGGTGCAGTCTTAAAAATGTAACGAAACATTTCAAGTGTATCTAACTTTCGATCACATCTATAGGTCAATTTTTTCACATTTTTGGAGAAATGTTTAGAATCTATTTCATCCACATTATGAGTGAAAGTGTCAACTGGTAACAGATGCACATCTTTTGTGGTTGAGTCCACGATGAGTCAGTCACAAGCCTGGGTAATACCAGTGAAAGGAGAAAAAAGACTAAAGAATATCGATGTCACTTCACTTGAAAAGTTTGTCACTTGACAAGAGACGAAAGCTAAGAGTTTATGAGGACGTGCCATACAATTAACAACATTGCTGAGCTGTATGCATACTATTAAAACGATACTGAACACGCTCAATTTTCAAGTCATGCTGTTTTTCAAACAAGTTTAAATGTTTACTGATTCCATGTAAAACATTCACTGGTACCATTTTGCTATCACTCTGCACTGAGTCGATATATTTTTGTGCTCGACCCACATCATAAAACTGCAATAGTTTAAAAAAAAATCAACTGTATACCTCTTGTGACATCAGTGAGAAACAGAATCTCATGTGGATCGCATCCAATCTCAGCTGCTATTTTCAAGTAACTCTCTTTCTCCACTTTCAATCCAGTCTTGGTATCAAAATGTCCAGAAAATAGCTTAAAAATCAAAAAGGGTCACACATGTGGTTGGTTTTTATATAGCACGGTTGATTATGTTTTCTGAGCAAAACTGCAAACTAAAGGCTGCTCATTAACAAGAATTGTAGAATGCAACTCATAACGAGGAAAACAGATCCTGAGACAGCAATTTCCAAAAAGATTCAACAAATTGGAAACTGCAAGCATCTCGGCTCCACATCCGCTTCAATGCATAAATGTGGTGAGAAAAAGAAGCAAACCGAGTCTCCTCTCACATCAGAAAGGAATAAAGCCATAGCTTATTGAAATAAGTCACGTGCGCAATTATGTGTACAAAGGAATTAGTCTGAGAATCAGCCTGTGAAGCAACATACGAGTGTGTACTCCATTCATTTGTACTATACTTCCTCGTTTAAATCACATCATGTTTCAGTACTCTGTAACCACCATAATGGCATCGACCATTATGGTGCTCACCTGCTCTGGTCCTCACCTACCTCTAAGAGGCTGCCATACTTGGTGTGGCCAAAGAGTAATTTCTGTGCCTCCACACTCCCTGATGAGTAGATGTACACCTTCTTGCTTTTTCTTAACCATTGTTTGATGGCAGGCAGCACATCACTGTAAATTCTGACAAACAAAAACTTAAAATTGACTTTTCAGATCTAGGGCAAAGCAGAGGCTTTCTAAATTTTTTTTATTTCTTTTTGGGCAGTGGACAGATTGATTTAAATAATACTTTTATAAGTGAGATATGAGAATGATTCGTTATCAAACCTTTTCTGGAATGGAATGTGGCTAAACCTTTTTCTTTAAAAAACTGCTGCTGCTGACGGCAATTTGTTTAAAGATTTTCTCACATTACCCTTCTCTGAAAATAGGTACAAACCAATGGAGCTCATGAAAGGATTGAATAGATCTGCACATGGTGAATTAGGCTTAGCTATGGTCTTCCGCCAAAGGCTATGTTTTGACAATGCCAGAGACCATGAAAGAGGCATCAATCATTGGACACAGGCAGTAACAGAGACTGAAGGTGCATGTACTTACTCTCCAACAAGTTTCTTTTCCTTGTATCCAGACCTCCACATGTGACCTTGGAACTGTTTAAGGGCTGTCACCTTTCTGTCGGCTGCCATCAACCAATGAATGCTCTGGACCACTGCCTGCTTGACTAACGTTGATGAAGAGGTACCATCTTCAACCTCCTCAGGGATGGTGACAACTCCTTCAAGATCCTTGTCAAGAATAGCCTTTGGGAGAGAAATAATAACAGTAAACAGCCTTTGCTGAACACCAGCATGCAACTGGACATTATGTGACTTATTACATTTCAAACTGTAACAAAATTTTGATCTTGTGGGTGTCTCTTAATATTGCACCTGAATGTTACATTGTATTCCGAGGATTAAAACT
This sequence comes from Acanthaster planci, assembly GCF_001949145.1. Next base: position 218,374 of record NW_019091361.1, read on the forward strand.
ACTCAATAACAAAGCAAATATCACATTAGTGACTGGTCTGGGATGTTATTGCTCCTAATTGTATGATTATAGACAGAACTTTTCCTGAAGAAATAGGAAAGAGAAAGTTTGAGAAGTTCAGTTGCTTTTCCTATCTGAAAAAACTACCTGGTCCCTCAGTTCCTTGATATCATCTTGACATTCTTGCTCATCCCAATGGCTGTCAAGGTATTCCTCTACTTTCTCTCTGACATAGGGGAACAGAACATCCTGACAGGAAACAAAGTCAGAGAAGTGATTAACAACTAGCCTGCCAGAATCCTATTGCATACAGGTACATTGAAAAACTAAAAAGAAATGACCGATTTCTGACTAAAACAACTATTCATCAAATCCAGTTCAACTATGGGCTGAAACAAAAGCAGTAAAAACCAAATTGCGAACTACCTGTATCATAAACTCACCAGCAGCAGTTAATAGTCTTATCAAATTGGACAGTTACTGGTCGTGTACAAGCAGTCCTTAACTAGGCAGAACACTTCACAACATCCTGGATATCCTAGCACCTTGATGGCTGTATATACATGTACATTTGTGCATGTATACATTTCATTCTTTGCATTACCTTAACAAAGGTTATGGGTGTGGTTGTTCCCTCAATATCAAGTAAGATGACTTTAATTGCTTCAAGCTGATCAAGAGAACTGACAACCTGCTTGCTGCCATTTTTCTCTGAATCTTGTGACATCATTAGCAAGCATTCATCAAGAAGTTAGGCTCCACATGGGTTGTTCTGGAAAAAAGATAAACATGAGATTCTTAATATATCTCACAATTTTAGGTAATGATTACAAATCGGAACAACTGCCTTCTTTTTAGGGCCCTAAAAATTGGCCATTATAGCCATATCATGAATGAAACCAATTTAACAAATTGCTCCCGGTTTTACTGTAAATGTGATTAAAATCCATCGATGAATATTTTGAGTTTCAGGCTTATGCAATCCTAACTTTTTGGATGTACGCTGGCGGTCGAAGGGAGGGTAGGGGTGACGCAACGCGTCACTTTTCAACCAGGGAAAGTTCCCCCCCCCCACTTTTGGCAGGGTCCATAATTGTGCAAGGCTTATTGATTTGTGGATGACACCTGATGGTCTTACAACTGGCCCCCCCACTTTGAAAATCATTTTGCCACCACTGAGGATGTACCTCTACAAGCCAATAAGTATGAATTTTACATTTTCTATTTCCTTCAAAATTTTCCAAAAAAGTGTCAATGTAAGATATGAAGGCCAGCCAACTTACAAAGGTTCACTTGGACCGATACACAAGTTTAACAATGGAGTGGAACAACTAAGAGGTGTATACAAGTCCTTTCCATAATAAGGGGTGTACCAGTTGGACAGTGACAATTATTGGGTGTCATGAATCTATCCTCATACCTGTTCCTAACAGGTACTTTCCATGTAAAAGGCCCCTGAAATTAGCAGAGGCCCCTTTATCGTCCAGTGGAAACCTTGCCAGGTGACTCCAATCCCAATCCCACCCACACCCAGGCTTGTCCGGACATGATGCACCATGAACTTAATCATTACGTGTATGTCACATTAGTGACAAAGGGGAACTGGGGGGGGGGGAATTAAGGATTTTGTCCATGTAACCTAGTTTTATAGCCTGCACGAGGGTAAGGGCTGCATGTCAGGGCTTTTTACACAACACAGCTGCTTGCAGGAAAAAGCACTCACCCCCCTCTTTTATTCATGGTCAAAGGAAAACAATGTTCCCCTTGCTCTACATATATGACCCGCTCTGTGAAAATGAATCACATCACCAGAGCCACTAAGGCCTGTAAACTAATACTGTTATGGAGGAATAAAATATATTTTCCACCATGGTTTCAGCAATACTACCAATAGCAATCATCAAGATTTTATTTAACATCAACACAACGTCCCTTTTCTTCACACTAAACGGAGCGACACATCAAAACAAAAAGCTAAAATTTAAGTACAACTTCAAAGGGGCTCCGATGACTTGCGCCTCATTTGCAGACATTGACAGAGCGGGTCACATACTAGTACCCTTGCATACGGCATGTGCGGTCATCAGTGCGTGTAAATACTGATTGATAGGTCCAAATGTCAATTAAGGCTCAACGACGGATTTCGATTGAGAGGGGCCTCAGAACTGTGGGGTCCGTCGTCCACCGTGCTCCCACGTTTTGTTTCCTTGCTCTGTGGTTTGACCTTATCTTCAAGTGGAGGAACAGCTCAACTTACAACCTCCACGTGTCGCCCACTGCATTAAATAGCATGAAACGTTACATGTACATGTATCGTACATTGTAATACCTTCACATCCGGCCGTACGTACGTACATGATGTACATTTACAAGAGAAAAGGACGTGCTTTACTATGGTATGGTGCTTTCTGTGCTCAGAGACTTCAACATAAGGATATAACGTGTGATGATCTGGTATCCTGCCTGCCTAATACTTAACTCGGAAGATAAGAAATTACGCACGCCAAGATTAAATGCCAAGTTGGCATTTGGCTGTGCAGTTCACTATTTGTACTCCCCTAATTTGGGTGTTTATATACAAACAATTTATCTTAAATTGATTTAAATATTACTTCCATGGTATTTTCACCACAAAATAGTATTTTTGGTTATTTTAAGATATAGTATCTTTTAAAAGAAATAAAGAATTGATTTTATTTTCAAGTACATTAAGTGCACAAAGTTGTAAGTTGATTTAAAGTAAGAGCATAAGGCGCCATATTGGCACAAAGTGACCAATTAGAATACGCGGTTCTTGCTAACTGTATGTGTATTAACAGGACTGTAGGCGTGTACGTGTAAGTGAATGAGTTCTTTTCATCGTTGGGTCGCCGTAATCCGGTCTGTGGAAGATCGTCAAAATCACCTCAGTCTCTAATTGCAGAGGTAAGCTGAGCTAGAAGTTTTAAAAAATGTTATTTTTTTAAAGAATTAGGTTCAATTACTGAATGGGGCAAAAGTGGTCATTGATTGAAGGGTTTCAAGTACAAATGACCAAAACAATTGCATACTTAGCCTGGCCTAACGTTAGACAACCCACAGCTAGCAGCTCAAAACTTATTTTTACTTTTTATTAATGTAACGTTCAGTTAAGCCAAACCATATGCGTGAAGTTTGTAACGCACCCCGAAAGGCATTTGCTTGACCATATCGAGTGGATGCGTCCTTGCCGTCTTCATGTACATGCAGGCCTACATAATCTGATCATGGAGGTGGAATCATTTTAGCCTACGACGGCGTACATGTATGTACATGTACACATGGATTAACACAACCCCATGGTCAGTAGGCTGTGACTTGGAAAACGTGTAGGTCAATGACATAATGATAATGTACAGAGTACATGATTAGGTGGGGACATGATCTTCTAGGGAGTGCACCTCAGCTCGGTTCATTTTGCTGAATATTGTCTCGTCTTTTTTTTATTAATAGGCCTAGACCTGTTACACTTTTGTAACCTGGCCGTCAAGGTGCTGCCTTATCTCATTAAATACTGCAGGGTTGAGCCCTGCTTCAGTTGGGATTTTTTTTCTTAAGTTTTTCAATGAAATTTTTTTTTATAAATGTTTTTCTTTTCTTTTTTTAAAAATGATGCCCGAGACGCGAGAGCCCCTAATTACAGATAAAATCGAATCTGATTCCTGTTTCTAATCATACAGATTGGTGCAATAAAAGTAGACATCAATCAATGTTATAACTATAGCCATAGTATATTATATTTTTTATATGGGGGCTCTGAACTGGGAAAGAGTTCCACATACGGACGCCACTCAGCACCCTGTGCACAAATCATATGAGACTGGTCTGAAAATTTCAAAGTGTTTTCTGTGTATGTGTATTGGTTTTTTCCCTCCTAAATTGAACTTTTCTGGACATGTTTTTGCTTTCTGATGGCCAGTAGGTCACTTTCGGGAATAATTACTAGTGTCTGTACATAGAACTCTTCCCCTGAAAAGATACCATTTAAATATTAAATTCACTTTCCATAGCCCAGTGATAGCATACATGTAGCTGAAACAAGGGTTCAGGTTTGAATCCATGGTCAGTTTCAAATTGTTTTGCCATCCTTTGATGTTGCGCCACAGCAGGACTTCAGGGACTGCGCGTGCAGTCCCACAACGACTGGTTATTTTTCATCACTGTATATATGTTGCTTTCACTCCGTCATAGTGTGTTATGTTGAGATTATTAGTTATCAACCACTGTCATAAACATGCACTCTAACACCCATGTGACCGTTCTGCTTTCTTTTTCAATTTGGAGTGACGTGTTTCTAATTAAAACATTAAAAGTAATTATTTGATTACTTTTCATGTACCATGTTTTTCAAGCAATATTTCACCTGAAAGCTAATAATGAGCTCAGTCCCAGAAAATTATCTATTCAATTTGAAAATCTGTTTTCCAAGGTGCCCCACCCTAGTAGCACGGGAAATACATGAACTGTACATCTCTATGGAGAAAGCTAATCTTTTGCTTTTTGATCTTTATTGATTATGACAGGTTCAAATCCAGATCAACCATGATTGCTGTTGATTTGTACGAGCCCCAGGTCTTGGCTCTGGTTGTATTTGCCAGTTTCATTGGCCTATCTGCCTTGGTCTATATCATCTCTATCTTCACCATGAAGGAGAAGACATATGAGGAAGCCATAGCTGAGCAGAGAGCCCGTCTGGACAAAGAGCAGCAACTACAACGAGACCAGCGGCAGAAACGTCGTCAAGCTTTCCCTCGTAAGAAGAAAGAGAAGGCTAATGACATCGACCAGTCTACTCCACCCCCATCTCCTCCATCACCTCCATCACCGCCGGTTGAGGAGAAAATCAAACCAGCAGTTGAGCAACAACAGGCTGCCGCTCCACCTCCTGCTCCTCAGCCCAAGACCAAGTCTCCTAAGCAGGCAAAGCAAACCAAACCACAGCTGGAACAGCAGCAGCAGCAGCAGCAACAGCCCAAGCAAAAGCAGCAACAGCAGCCAAAGGTAAAAGAGGCTACCAAAGAAGTATCATCCAGAGAAGCTCCATCCAAAAAGGCCCTCAAGGAGACCCAGGTGAAAGAAGCTCCCATTGAGAAAGCTGCCACTGCATCCACTAAAGCAGCCCCTCCTCCAGCCAAGACGGAAACCTCTCCTAAGCCTAACCAGAAGTCCAGTCAGAAGTCCTCCCAGAAACCGAAGCCTGTTGAGGAGAAGCTCCAGAAGAAAGAAGCACCAATAGTTGCCCAGAAAGCAACTGATTCTCAAGCTGCACCGCCGCCTCCCAAGAAAGATGGCAGTGGGGCCCAGAGTTCTCCCTCGAAGACCAAGATCAAAGGAGCAAAATCTGGAGCAACAGTGGAGGAAAAAGCAACTGCAGGACCAAGTGGTGATTCAGGTAAGGCAATATCATAGTGAAATCCCTGCCATAGGTGAGATGTTACACAGTTTCTGTGTTGTGTAATAGCCTCATGAAAAAAGCATTTAAAAATTCAGTACACATTGGGTCAGCTACTAACCCTAACCCCTCGGCCCGTTTTGCTAGACCCTCCTCAATCCTCCAGAATCCTCCAAAATTTCTTGAAAATGTTACTCGGAGGTGTGCCTACTGCCTCAATCCTTCCAAATCCTCCGGCAATTCCTGTCATTATGTTGAGTCAGTACGAATGGCATTCTTGAGCAGTGCGGTCGATTAAAAAAAAACTGTACCGGGTTGAATTTATGCAGGACTAAGCAAAAACAACACAAGGTTTAACCCACGACCTTCATGCATGGCATCCTTCGCCATAAGCCATGCACTTCTGCCATTCACCCTCAATCCTCCAAAATCCTCCAAAACCAGCCAAAGGATTGTGGAGGATTGAGGAGGGTTAGGGCTAATACCAATACAGGGGATTTATGTTCGATCAATTTGTTTGCTGTTCAGACAACCATGTTTGCTGTCAATATGTATTCACTGTTGGGTATAAGTACATGTACCTTTCTGGTTTGGGGATACATGTAGGTTTAATTTCATTGGATATTATATCCATGATGTGCAGTGTGTTGGCAGAACTGCAATTTATGAGAGAGTCACTCTTCCGTAGTTGGACAGAATTCTATTGGGCAGGCTCCTTTGGTCACTGACACATGTATTTCATAGGGAGAGCCAAGGTTGAAAGCACAGTGCACTATGGTTTTACCACTACATGTATATAGAGGGTAGGCATACATGTACATGTATGACTTGAAATGCTTACATGTACATGTAATGTCTTTTAATATTAAATACTGGTACATGTACATACATGTAGTGGTACATGTCCATGTACAGTATGCGTATCATTCCCCAATCCATGTGTGAGGGGTTTTCCCTATACATTTTCACTTGTGCCATTGATGTTTGAGTATTGGATATCTGCATGTGAATGTCTACATGTAAACGACTCCTGTTGACCATTGTTGGTCTTTCATTATAAAAACTTGTCTCTGGATTAACATGTATGTGAGCACGCATCAACATTTAGGCCTATAGTTCAGGTTTGAGTAACTATTGAAAAGTGTTGCAGGAACTTACATGTACTCTCGTAATCATGTACATGTACCACAAGGCGATGAGAATTTTAAGGAAAAGAGGGG